>JASDQU010105581.1:126809-137331 GCA_032191745.1 Picea mariana
TTCTCTTATTAGGAAATTATCTATGCACATTGGGCACATAGTCTAGGTAGAATTAGGGTTAGAGTTTCTATTCCTAGCCTAGGTGCACCACAAGATTGGTTTTTTTGTTGTTGTCGTCGTTGTAATCTCTCTAAATCTAAAAAGAGAAAAAACTTTCTATAGATAGTAGTGAGAGACAATGATAGTTTTTTAGCTAAGTTTTTCTTTGTAATTCTTTCTTTTGAGTTAATAAACAAATGCGTGATTGAGTGCTACTATAGTGCTTGCTATCATAATTTACAAAACATAGATTTTCTGCATAATTAGTACCGACAGTCTATTGTTTTGAGTTTTCCATTTAATGTAGTATCTACACTTAGGAAGTTCACAATGCAAATAGTCTCAAATTGCATTGTTTTGAGAGTAGTTTAGACAATGTTTAGTTAGAACTTTATTCATAAGAAGTGCAGATCTACACAGATCTACATACAATGTATTCAATTTCAACAACATTAATCCAATTCACATATACTTGAACCATATGACACCTTGTAACATTGAGGTTTTGTTGATATAAGTAACTCAAATCAATAAAAGAGTGAACATATACTAAAACCATATTTTAGAAGTTCAAAATCATGCATGTTCATCACAGTCTCCCACATTGGAGAGTGATTAGACCCGAAAACAAAGACTAAAGAACATATTAAATGTGATCCTTTTTTAAAGAAAATTAATGCCTAAAACAAAATATAATTCTCCATAATTCTCATTTACACATGTAAAGACTTATATGTGTTACAAAATGTAAGTAGTGTAATTAAGGTTGGAAGGTTTAATTTATGGATTGAGAGAAGTGAGGTGCATTCTACAACTCAATATGATGGAAATGTGAAAAGTTCATATCTAAAGATGATGTGATACATGGCATAAGTCGACTCAATATATTGATATATTTAAAGACACTATGACAACCAAATTTAAAAACAAATTGTTGTGCAATGATAAAATAGAGAATAGGAGAAAGTTAATGCACTATGAATATATCATTAACGTCAAGTTAAAAGATAAAAGATATTTTTTTATTGTAGCTAGCTTAAAAATTAAAACTAACATTGTTAAAATAAGAACAAACTCTCATGAGTTGCATAGTGAAACTAGATGTTGCACAAGATCTAAAACACCATGGAAAGAAAAAAATATGTAATCTTTGTGACACAAAGAAAGCAGATAATGCAAAACACTCTCTTAGAATGCCTTGCCTATGCACAAATCATAGCTAACATTCACAATATTTGTAAAATAGTCAATCTTCACAACTTGTTAACTCATGAAACCAAAATGAGTTAAGATAGTTTCTCTTGAACTTTTTTGATCATAGAAAAAAACTGCTAAAGCAAATTAATTAATTCCTTATCAATTTTCTTAAGGTCTAATAAACCTATCATCATCATCGCCATAATCAACATTATCAACATTATATATATATATCCTTAGTTAAAAATAAAACTTAAGAAAATGCATCATCATCATTATAATTTTTTTCTTTCAAAGAAACAATTCCTCTCAACTTCCCACACTTAAAGCATTTAGAGTGAGAAAGCTAGTACCTTTCCATGCCACTCTTCCTTGGGTTCCATGATGGAGGGCAATGTTGATTGCAAATTGCAATAGTTGTTGGTAACCTTGTAAAGTAATGGGAATGGACCCTATGACCTCCTCAAACATTATGCCTTAGTGTAAAGGGCCGAATAAACTGAGCTATCCCTTTTGACTTTAGCAAGTGTTATCACCCTAAATTCACTCCTCTATGACATTTGAGTAAGCATAGCCAAAAGCATCACAAATCAGCTATAACTCATACATTATAGGCTCTAAGACCATTTATGGGCTACCAAGCAAGGTTCACTCACCACATGACCCTTCCCATGAATTGCACATAACATTCCTAATTTGATGCTCACACGACTTGCATGAAAAAGGCCTTGAAACTCATGTGATACTATCTAAATAAAAAGGGGTTTTCCTTGCAACACATAAATGCTTAAGGACAAGCCTAGATGAAGGGGAAATAATAGTTTCGGCTTTGCAAAACCTCCCATCATCGCTCATCCACCGTAATTAATCACCATGATATGCATTTAATGGACATTATGATGGATGGAAGGAGCATTGGTTCTCAAGTTATAAATACAAGGTTTGGGTAGAGCCATAACACAAGAAAAATATAGTGTAGAGTTATGTTGTTGGATTCACCCACAAAGAGATCAAGAGCCCTTTGTTACTTGTTTCTCCTGCTCTATTAGTGGGTTTGCTAATTACAAGAGTTTTCCCTTCATTGTGGCCATCCACACTTGGCTTTTCTTTTGCTTGCATTAGTCTAGAGAGAAATTGAATAGCTAGGGGTGCCTAAGGACCCTTCCACAAAGGGATTATAGTTCACAAGCTATAGTGTAATCTTCCTGTGTGACTAATTGCAAGTTTAATGATCTTTCCATTGGTTATCTTTCAATAAGTTATTGTTTCCCTAATTCTACTTCTCAAACAATGAATTATGCTTCCAATTCATGTTCAATTTCCTAATTTGATTCTACTTAGGTGAAATTGACAGGTTTATTATGTTTTCCCTAACATATTTGTCTAGTATTAGTCTTCACAATTGGCTAATAATATGTTTTGGTACCTCTGTAACTCAAAACCATTTGCATAATCCAACACCTGAAGCACTACTACAATTGCCTCCTACATGTGTCACTCTTCAACAAATCACACTGCTAGCACCCAAGTCGTTCACTGTGCCAAAACCTAGACTTAACATCTCAAAACTCCTTGTTCACTTCATGCTTCAATGCCCATGATTGAATGCCATTTCATAATGCTTGTGTCCTCTTTATATAGGTGGAAAGAGCCCAACCATTTTGTTCTTCTAAGGTGTCTTTCATTGTACCCAATGCCCAAGCAAACCCCAACATGCAATACACTCCACTCAATGTGCACTTGACTCCCCAAAGTCTTCCAAGGCTTGGAGTGCTCAACTCCTTAGGTCCACATTCTAATCAAACCATGCATAACTACCCAAAACATCCTAAAGTCCACATAAAGGCAACTCTTGCCATTGTTAAATGATTCACCAAATTGTTCAACAATATGGTGTGCATCATCTACTCACCCTATTGCTAGTGGCCTCAGTGTACAAAACATCAAAATTTCACCTACATCTATGTCAGTTTTGTCTTGCGTTGAAGATTTGCGTTACAAGAATAGCGAAAGCATAAAAGTCGAAATTTCACCTACATCTATAGTGGAGAAATTGGGGGAGCTCATCATTAAGTTGAACATGAAAATAGCTGAACTGCAGAAATCAGTTTGTGAGGCGATCTGCCCCATAGACTATAAATTGGGGGAGCTCATCATTAAGTTGAAGAGGAAAAGGGCTGAATTGCAGAAATCAGTGTGTGAGGTGGTATGCCCCATAGACTATTATTAGCCTCGTGAACGTTAAAATCATTTTCTTTCTTTCTTTCTTTCTTTCTATGTCAGTTTTGTCTTGAAGACTTACGTTACAAGAATAGCGAAAGCACAAAAGGGCACGTTGCAATTTTGAACCCTCCTAATTTATAACACTCGCTTGAAAAAGATAAACCCTGCCAACCTTGTTCATACGGCAAACATATATATTATATAAGAATATGTAGGGTTTATCAGTAGAAAGGATAAATCACACCTCGTCCATACCCGAACACATATAAATTTGTATGATTTCAAACTCCCACTGCCACTCACATACAGCTCGATAGTCCTGGCTCAGCTTGACAATTAAATTTCGGTGATTGCTTGTACCAAATTTTATCACTCTCGCATCGAACTGTCTGCCCGTGGGAGCTCCTCATCTCCATCGGCAGCAATGAGGTCGCTTGTTATTCCCGTCATTACCAAACGGTATGAACAACAACTTCACTTTACTTGATTTGATTGGATTTTAGCCCTTCAAATTCTCCTACCTCACATTTCGTTACGGTTGATTTAATCCTATCACGCTAAGAATGAATCTTCACAGAATAAGTTCAAATCTTCACAATCTTATTTTTGTGTTCATTTACACGCACTCAGGCTTGCCCGTTCTTCAACGGCTAGCAGGCAGTCCATGCTACATTCCTGCTACTGCGGCTACCTGGAGATCCCACTCTATCATCCGCTTCATAGCTTAGGGTTTCGAAATGTTTGTTCGAATGGGATATTTTCAGGCGGGAATAATCTGTACGAAGAGAGCAGGGTTTGTAAAATGGGGGTTTTCAGAGCAGTTTCAATGGAGGCCATAGCGACTGGGAAAACAGCCGACGAGGATGAGGAGCAGGCAGATTCTTCCGAGGGTTTGCCGGATAATTTGTATAGGAGGATATCAATGCTTGGAGATCCAAAGTACAGTGCAGTGGCAGTGTTGGAAGGGTGGATTAAGGAAGGCAAAAAACGACCCAAGAATCGGGATTTAAGACGGATGGCCATGGAACTCCGAAAACATTCTCGACATAAGCACGCTTTGGAGGTATTTTCCATTGCTTTCTATATTTTTTCCATTACCCCAATCTTTTATATTGTTATATCAGCTTTCAAACCACTAGATTTTAGAGTAATTGCGAAGTCTTTATGTCAAGAAAAGAGCCAGAAAATGCGGGAAAGTTATAGCCAACGGGGACTGAGATCACTGAAGAGGTCGATGGAGTATTAAGCCACTGAATTATCAGAAATGACACGGAAAACAGGGTCGAAACGAGAAACGTGGAGTCTAATTTCTAACGCTTTGAGGAGAAAAAACATTCAAGGGTTTTGGTCCAGGGGGTAGGGTTTAGGCCAACCTAAAAGCCCAAGGAATGATAATACTTACATTTTAAGTATCATCAAATAGTTTTGTTTTCCAAATCATTCAATTTGCCGCAAATACGTTCGTGTTTGTGTCTGTGAGGATGCTTCTGATATTGGATTGCTTGAGATTGTTAAGGGTTGAAGACCTACTAATGAAGATTGCAACTGGTGAAAGGAAATTGCGTTTTGATAGTGGAGCATTAGTCCTGAAAATAGCTGAGAAAGTGTGGATGGAACCAACAGAATGTAACTGGAAAGGTAACCAGGTGAAGAGCCTATCGTAGTCTCCAAGCATTAGAAGAGAACTGTGAGGGTTCAAGGAGGCTGTGCTTAGGTGTATTGTATCCCTAGAATGGAGCTGCCAATTTCAGCTTTTGGTAATTGAAGAGATGGCCAAGCCTATAATATATCACAAGATTAATGCAGATGGAGATTGTGCTTTGATGGGAAATCTTTTGTAGAGCACTATGAGTTCTGGTGTATGATAGAGGAGAGTGTTGCTTGATTACTTTCTTTTCTCAAGGCTTGCTGCAATGGCCCCCTAGCATTCCATGCTTTGGATCTGATGGCTAAATTTGTTGTCCAATGCTCAATGGCCTAATCAGAAATTAGCACCATAGATCAGGTTCGATTTCTTATCTTTGGGAAACTCCTCTGGTTTTGTGGGTTTCACACTATTACTGAATTTTATGATGAGTTGATGTTCAGTCCATTACCTCCATCAACGCGCCTTCCAATTTTTGGATCTTTAGGAGTGCTTCCTTTATATTGTTTTCAACCCTCAACTGTGGACTTCAGCATTTATGCCACAACCCCACTTGTAATTTGCCTAATTAGAGCTCATAGTGTATCATTTTCAAAATCCCATTGGGTAATTAGTCATTCTTCTTGAGGTTGACTGAATTGATAGATGCATCCTTGTATCCCCTTATCTTTAATTTCTTACTAATGGAATTTGATTCCTCCATTCCTCCTTATTACCCTCGATGGACTCTCAGAAGTTTGAGAATCTTAGTTATTGCCATTTTATCATAGTTTTTACCATCGTATCCCTTTCACTCTTGTTGTCCTATATCACATAAAACCACTTCTCTGCACGGGTATCCCCATTGGATGCCCCCTTTGCTAAAAAATAATCATTGGCAAAAATAACCATTTAAACTTGACTCAATTCAATATATCTATCCGGGAATTCCTCTTGGTATCCTAGGATCAATCCATTGAATGTGCATTTCTTCACCATGAATTTTATATTCTTTAAATTTGAAGTTGAGTAATGTTAGGAAACATTAGATTTTGTCACCTTCATTCAGTTTTCTATATTTTGAAATACTTTGTTTGAATGCGGTGGATTGTGTTCCATTTATTTGCAGATTGGTTTCTCTCTAGTCTGTGTTGCATGGTTGATGTGAATTCTCTATAGTGCCTTGACTGGGGTTTTGCAGATTTTCGAGTGGATGAGCCAAAATTTTTCATTCTCTCCAGGTGAATATGCTATCCACTTAGACMTGATAGCAAAAGTGCGTGGTATTGTCAGTGCTGAAAAGTACTTTGCAGATCTCCCTGATATTGAAAAGAATAAGCAAACTTATTCTATGCTTMTGAGTTGTTATGTAAAAGACAAAAATGTTGCAAAATCTGAGGCAACCATGGAAAAGTTGAAGTACTTGGGGTTTGCTAAAGATGCAGTTCCCTATACTGAGATGATGTCACTCTACATGAACACGCAGCAGTTTGAAAAGGTGCCTTCATTAATATGGGAAATGAAGAAAAATGGTATCTCACTAGACACATATTGTTATAACTTTTGGATGAAAAGTTATGCAGCTATGTCAGACATGGATAGGGTGGAAGAAGTATTGAATGAAATCGAGCGTGATGATAATATTGATGCAGATTATACTGTTCACAGCACACTAGTAAACATTTATATCAAGGCCAAAGTTCTTGACAAAGCACAATCTGCTTTGAAAGAAATGGAGAATAAAATGAAAGGGATGGAGGCTAAGAAGAAACGAAAGGAGCGAGTTGCTTATGATTATCTAATTAGTTTGCATGGTATCCTAGGGAATAAAGATGAAATATACAGGATTTGGCAATCTTTTGAATCGACATTTCCTGAAATGACATACAGAAGCCATATTTGCTTGCTCTCTTCATTGGCCAGGATTGGGGACATTGAGGGAGCTGAGGATTTTATTCAAAAATGGGAATCTGTGAAATCATTTCATGATATCAGAGCATTCAATGTCCTACTTGATGCTTATATCAAAAAAGGGTGGCTGCAAAAAGCTGAAGTGCTTCTTGAGCGTATCAGGGAGAATGGGGGCAAACCAAACTCCACTTCTTGGAAGATCCTAGCAGAGGGTTATATACATGACGGCCAATTTAACAAGGCTATAGAGGCAATCAAAAAATATCTGTCAGTTGGACGAAATAGGTCATGGCAGCCATTGTATGCAAATGTTCTAGCCATTTTAAAACATTTTGAGGATGAGGGCGATGTTAAAAGTGCAGAGGATTTTTTTAGAATACTTAGAGGGGTGAAATTTGTGAGCACAGAAGTTTACAACTCTTTGCTTCGTTCATATGTCCATGTTGGTAAAGTTCCTCCCAGAATATCAGAGATGATGAAAGAAGATAATGTCAGTCCCGATGAAGAAACAGCCATTCTTCTCAAAAAAAGTGATGTATGTTAAGAAGTGTTGGACGTTTTGATGTGTTTGCAGGCATGTGAAACATTAATGAACCGACAGGCTTTACAAACAAGCTGATTTATCTTAATATTTCTGGGTTTTACTGAAATATGTGAGTGCATCCTGTGAACCACTGGTGTAAAGCAAACACATGCTTGGCAGAAGCTTCATTGCCTAAGCCTACTCTATATATTTGTAAGTATGTGTGAATGAGTCTGAGTTTTAACCTAGGTTTGATTACACCATAAATATGAGTGAAGTTCTGAAATTCGTGTAAGGAAATTGTGTGGTGATTTTTTCTCAATTAGTTGGATAGGAACAAAACTTTTCAGTTCACGAGGTTAAAACTTGCTGTAAGGGAGAGTTCAGTCACGAGCGAGCACTCTTACTGTTTTAATTTAAGTTATATAACTTATATTTCTGTTCGTGGTACTATATAAGTTTTCCAAGAAAAAGCTTGTGGGATCACCCCCTCCTCCCTGGAATAACTGGATATAGGGTGGCTCAACTGTCAGCCATAATAGCTGCTAGTAACCCAGCAAAATTCGGCCAGAACTAGAACCAGAGACCCCATGGCGAACTCTGCCTTGAAACAATCAGTTCAAACTGATTCAGCTAACCAACTGGGCTATATATGTGTGTGTGTGTATGTATGTGGTAGGGTCAATTCTAGTTCTCTCTTTCTACTTATTCAAGAATGAGTGGTTGGATGATAGCCATTGTCTTATAAATGGTCAATAGTTTCTACTCAACCTCAAGACCAGCCGCAACTTGATTGTTCTATTTATTTGTTATTTCAGCTGCAACTTGAAATATCATCAGCTTATATTGTTCTATTAGTGGACTAGTACATATAACATCAACTGAAATATCATCATCATCATCATGAACAATGGCTAAGATACCTCTCCCAAAAATCATGCCTTTGGGACCCTAATCTCTTTTGTGACATGTATACCCCTCATAGGCTGATTGGCACTAGCAAGGTACCAATGATCTCATTTTCACTTAATTGTTTGAGGGTGAGACAAGATGTTTTCGAACATTTGTCAACTAGGTCTAGCACAAATGATTGAGAGGAAGAATTATTTTCCTCCCCACCTACGTTCAAATCCCATTAGTGATATATTTGCTCTTTGTAAGCCAATTGTGTTGAGGTTGTCTGTGAGCTATGAAGAATATCTCACCCTTGCCTATAGGTTGGAGGGTGGGGTGAGTCGTTACATGTAATTTTTTATTTATTTACGAATGTTACATACGAGATTATTAACAAGTGTTAGGTATGATTTGTTTCATTATTATTATTGATTATTGATGATAATAATAATCACAATGTTTGTTGTCATTTTACCTTAACAAAATTTAAATTTAAATAGATGGTTTATGATTTTATTAGATGTAGATTTAACAAAGCAAAGGGCAACAAATTTGTCATCATGATAAAAGTGTAGGATGATATAGAATTTAATGAAAGATCAGGAGGGAGACCAGAAGGGGCCTTGTTAGTGCAAGGCTCCTTAACCCACATGAGAAAGAGCAACTTGCAACTTGTAATGGGGGTTCATTGGACACACCTCGTTAAGAAGTATCTTATGTGTTAATGCTAAAAGAGGGGGAGTTGAATCAAATGCAATATATGCAGAAGTTTTACATGCATCTAGTAGCATGTGAAAGGAGATATGATGGGAGGACTAATCTATCAATGCAAGAAAAGCGTGATGACAATCATGGTAATGCATACAAATAATTGGAGGGAACAAGCAAGGACATGTAGACATGCAAAGGTATACTTGAGATTGGAAGCTTTGTTAGGAAGGAAATGTATACTTGAGAAGGCAGTTCTTCCAAGGAAGGAAAAGGAAAGCATTTGAGAAGGAACCCAAGGTGCAACAAAGAGTTTGCATGGAACCATTGAAGGATCAGATCAATACCTACTTAAAAATTAGTGAGTGTTAGGTGAAGACCTTTTGCACGATCTTGCTTGGGTGCTTGATTGTAGGAATAGAAGTCAATAGGAGGGTAATGAGGTTTATGTAGAAGAGAAGGCACATTTGAAAGAGTATGTAGGTAGTGAATCATTCAAGCAAAAAACAAAAGATCATCTGCTTAAAAAAGAAGCAGGAGGAAACAAAGTTGGTCATGAAGAATCAATGGTCAAGGAAAACATGGAATTACACCTAGAACAAGATCTCATAGTGGGTGGTTTAGTGGGAAACATATGATAGAAGATATACTAAAACCATGGCTATCAAAACATTGGAAGAAGCTTCTACGGTATATACCAACCTTTCACTTGGTAGCCCACAGTTTCATTATTTTTGTGTTTGAAGCAACGGAAAATAAGCTTAAGATTGCTTGGAAGGTTTGACATTATTATGACTAGCCATTGGATTTGCATCAATGTGTTCCTATCTTTGATCCAATGAGGGAACACATTAACCGAATACCCATTTGGGTAAAACTATCAACATTACTTATGGAACTCTAGGATGGGGACATACTAAAATCCATTGGAAATAACATTGAGACATACATGGACATTGATGAGGAGACCAAGAACAAGGAGCACACTACTGTGGCTAAAATTTGCATTGAATTGGATACATGGGACAAATTACTAGATGTCTTGTATATCCAAGTGGGGTCAAGCTCATACCACCAAGCTTTTAACTATATGAATGTCCCTTTTAGGTGTAACGAATTAGAGGACACGGGGACATCAAGAATGCATGCTCATAGAAGGAAGAGGATGGAGACTTAGGAGAGATGCAAATGATAATTAGTCTTAACGATGGGAGAGTGTCAGCGTTACCAATGAAGCTATGGGATGAGGACATATTGAGATCCATTCAAAATAGCATTGGCACATAAATGGACACTGATGAGAAGACCAAGAACAAGGAGAACATGATTGTGGCCAAAATTTACATCGAATTGGATATAGGGGATCGACTACTAGATGTACCGGATATCCAAGTGGGGTTAAG
>JASDQU010105582.1:34798-49186 GCA_032191745.1 Picea mariana
TTGCAGTGTCTAAGTTACTCCCCAAACCCGAGATTTCCAACCCTCATCTTATATGTCGGATGAGTTCAGCGCTGCAAAGAAAGTTATTGAAGAATTTATGATCAACCTCATAAATGAAAGAGTCATGTCGATGTCTGAAGGTATCCAAGATTCATTAATGAGAACAGTGCAAGCCTTTTCGTTGACTTCTCGTGGAGCCAGACCATCTCAACCATCAATAGAAAAGAGAATTAAGCATAAAGATGACCTCGCAAATGAAAAACTGATTCCAACCATATTTCTTGATTACATCCCGCCTCTCGCTGGCGCGGTGAATCGTGATAGTGTACCACGTGATTTTGAGTACACCATAGTTACTGTGTACCTCCCGAAGGGGAAACACACAATTTGAACAGACCAAGATAAGATCGCAACACTAAAGTTTAGCGACTTTAACCTCGGAGATCGCAATATCTATGATATGCTCGCCCCATACAAGTACCTAACCAGAAATAAAGGAAAAAATTCAAATATCATCCCCAAGTCGTGGACAATGAACCTCGCGCAGTCCACCCTACTGAATGTCATGATGATCCCACACTTCGGAAGACACCATGAAGTCAACGCCTGTGTCAAGATGCTACTGTCGTGTTACCATGGAGGCTACTTATGGCTAGACCACCGCATTACAATTGACCCAAAACTGATCCACAAGATCACAGGCCTGAGTATGCAAGGACCTGATCTGCAGGAATTTTATCCAGGAAAAGCCGCAGATCGCGCACTAGCAAAAAAGATCAAGGATACCTATGGTGATGTTGAGAAGGGAACAAGAGGCTACAAGGTAGCTTCCATCCAGAATGGTGCGGTGCGCCTCGCATGTCAACTAATAGCTGGAAAGCTAGTAAGAAATAACCAACCTACACATGTCACCGACTTTGTCGTTGAACTCGCAGGGAAGTGCGTGGAAGTCCTACAGATGAACTAAGTGAAGTACCTAGTTAACCAGTTGGAACTAGATTGTTGAGAAGCATAGGATTGGGGTTATGAATTTCATTTCAGCTGGCTCCTGGTCCTCATTGCATTTTTTTCCTGGGAGATGTCGGAAGGAGCGACCTTCCCAGACATAGAGTCATTTGAACCGCTTGCCGCAAATTTTTCTACCCTGTGGTATTCAACAAATATGAACAAACATTGGCAGTCGAATGTTGTGTTCCATACATACTACCTCTAACTAAAGTGAGCCATTGAAGTAAAGCCTCACATGACTCCAAACACCTTACAAAGGTTCTGATCCCTGATGAAGTTCAACGCAGATCGACACTTCACCTACATTACAACACGGGCAGATGAACATAAAGAGAAACTCCAGACATATTGTAAGATTATAGAAGAAGACCTTGAGGAAATCACTAAGGAATGGTCTGCTGACCTCCTTATCCCCACCAACCTCACAAATATATCTGATCTTGACATCCCATAGGACACCCATAAAGAAAAAAATACATCCGAAACCAACAGGCAGAAGAAGACTGAGGACGTTCGAAACTTAAGTAGCACCTCCGGGAAGACTGCTTCCATGTCACCTGACCAACGGGGTGGTGACGAAGTCAAAGCTTAACAAAATCCAGGCGATGTAACTCCACCTAGAGATGAGGCTGACCCATTGAAGAAAAGGAAGGTTTCCCCCCCAAAACCTTCTTCCCGGAAGAAGTCAAAAGCCACCATGACCAATATGCAGACTGTACTCACTTTCGACAATTTTGACTTCATCATAGCAGCCCTAAATGATGCTTCACTGGAAATAGTAGGAAAAAAAGCGACCAAGCAAGAAGAGATGTATGATAGGATTGAAGTAGAACTCTGAGGGGTATAACAGGCCCTTCAGTCCGGTCGCGCAGTCTCCACTACGCCAGGAGAACCAGAATTGGGAGATGAGCCAACCCAAATCCACCAACTAGCTGATGTAGTCGAAGCTCACCCTCTCTGAGCATAAGAGGAAACAAAAAAAGACACCTAGGCTTTGACACAAGTACAAGGAGTACTTGTAGAACAACGTCAAACTGAAGAACAAAAAAATATTACTCTCCAAGCAAATTTCGATATAGAAAAAGCACAGATGCAACAAGGAAAAGAACAGTTGCTCATAGAGAAACTCGAAGTGAAAGAAGCGTTCAATAGAGCACTTCATTCTGTGACAGTTGTAGAAATCAAGGCAGAGGATCAAGTCACACAACAAGTGGAGCAGCTCGTCAAAGCTATCCAACAGTTATAGCAATGCATAGTAGACTTAGAGCTCCGCGCAGTGCCCGAGAGTCCAGAGGATGTAAGGGATCAAAGAGAAGCAACTGCTCGAAGCGCAGTTGAGCGAATAAAATCCCTTGCTATGGGATGCAAGAAACCCACTGATCATAATTTCTAGACCTATGAGCAACTCACTAAAAATCCAAAACTAAAGGAACTGGAGTCGCAACTCCAAGAGGCGAAGTATCAAGCCGAAACGATACAGGAACAACTGAAGCCCCTGTCAGTTATGGAAATAATGAAGCACTCCCAAGAGCAACACACCTCCCAACAACAGATCCACACTATCCAGAGTAGATTTATGGAAGTAACTCAGAGGCTCTAACCTGTACAAGATAAGGCCTACCAATTGTTCACAGAGGTCGAAGGCTGAGGAGCAGAACTGGACCAGGTTGTCACTGAAGCTGAACAACGCCTGGAGGGACCCGTGAATGAGGTAGTCATCCAAGAGTTCATTGCACAAGAGGCCATGGCACAACAACAAGTCGAAGCAGCTTGAGCTAAGCTCGAGGCTTTTGAAGCAGAACTACCCAGATCAGAGTGACTTGGGACGAGTCACAGGTGAGTGTTGGGGGCCTGTTAGCCCGTGACCAAGTTTTGGGAGATCCTTGGTCAAGTATTACCTAATTTGAGACTTCAACAGCTAGTCGAAGACAGAGCGAAAGAAGAAGCAGAGATTGCGGGATCTCGGCCCGTTTTTGGGTCCTTTTTGAGATTTGGGATTATGTAACGAGTATGGGAATTTCGACCCATGGGTTTACCCATGTTTAGGCTTATTTTGTAAAGTATAAATAGAAGGCTAGGCAATGTAGAAAGAGACCTAGTCGGCTGATGAGATAAGTGCTAGATATATGTGATCAGAGGATTGTAAGTGCTCTTTGTGTACTGTGTAAGACTTGCAGAGTTACGTGCAAGAAATTGTAAAAAGCTTAGTGTTGTACCCTATCTCGAGGAAGGAGGATCTAGCAGAGTGCGCACATATCTCTTGTCTATGTGTCTGTAAGAAGCTTGCCAAAGACAATAAAGAAGAAGAGTTGGTGGACGTAGCCCCAGGGTGAGGGTGAACCACATAAATACTATGTTTTTCTTCTTTGTGCGATGTCCTAATGTGTTTATGTCTTTACTTGCTAAGTGCTTTGATATAGATAGATAGATCTATTTATGCTTTGTGATAATGACGTATATGGATGTAGATCTGACCTATGTGAATGTGTTTGGTGCTTGAATTTGCTAGATCTAATCTACCCCTTTATGATAAGTGCTTAGATACATCAGATCTGAGTGAATGATGCAATGCTATGTTTTATATGCGAAGTCGATAGTGGTTTAATATTGATGAACTGTCGGTGTTGAGTGCTTTGTTAAGTATTACAATCACATATCTGTGTCCTAGCTAAGGTTGCAGACACCTAAGTCCTGCAACCACCCCTGCCTCTACCTTGGGTGAGACTTCATCTGCTTCGCAGGTGTTTTCAAAAGGGCCGATAGTTAGGTTTTTGTTGGTGTGTTGTTGTAGTGTTGAACCCTGTGTCTGCCCCCGTGCCAACAAAATACAAACTTAATATTTACATATAAAAAGTAATAATAATAATATACATGATCTTAAAGGGAAAGGAAATAAAAGTAAGTCTTAAAAAACAAAATACAAACTTAATATTTACATATAAATAATAATTATAATAATATAAATGAAAAGACAAACAATTTGACCATCCCTAAAACAAAACAAATGTATATGAAGGATATACTTTTCAAGGCTGAATAGCCCCGCCTTGATTTTGACAAAATCAAGGGGAGTTCTTGCTTGCTACAATAGGATCCAGTGTCCCAACTATAGTCATTCTTCCTAAGCATAACAACTTCAATAATCATCATCTCATCTATGTCACACACATACAGTCATTATGAGATAATATTATATCAATTTCATGTATAAATTCAATTATATTTCATAAGGAAAAATTCACTTTTTCCCCAAAATATGAAATTCTATCTCATAATTTTCTTGGTTATTGCAATAGCAAGGAAGAGTCTTTATTATGGCTTTTTGGAGCTCCATACTTGAGACCACTTTTTTTTTTTTTCAATACTGCCATCTTACATTCACCAACAGATTATTAGTGTTTCTTACATAATATACTTTTATTGAAATATGTACATAAGCTTGCATAGTGATCTTAGAATTGTCTACACTTAACAATTCAATCATAGATATCAAACCATTTATTAAGTAGAATGAAATTATCATTCTCTGCATAGGAATTTCTAGCCATTAGGCCTTTGATTCTTCCAACATAATTATTTTTATTACTGTATTTTCTGAATATAATTTTTCTATAGCCACTCCTCATGTGACTACTTGTCTTGCAACTTTCTTGTTACAATGGCTAACAACCCCTAAAACGTTCTCAAATCCATGAGTTAGTAATAATTGTAACATCTCAGCTGTTAGCATAGCTCTACCACTTACACACTATGCATGAGTGCAATTCGCCATGCATATCTATTCAATGCACATTTGTATTGATTTCATGATGCCATTTATCTAAATCATGTATCCCACTATGGTGAATTAGAAGGTTTGGCCAATGCCCCAACACATCATCCATACACTTCCTCTTTCTTGCTCAACTATTTGAATGCCTTCCTTTTCAACTTGAACACTACACCGAGAATATAATTCTATGGTGATCTTTAGTGTTGGCAAAAATGTTGCAGTCCAAACCTTAGCCAAAGTAGGAAGTTTTCCTTGGATACTTGTGTGGCACTAAATCCTTTCCATATCCATCCATGTCATGTCCTCATACATGACTAACATTACTGATATGCATTCATATAATAAGGTCATACCCTTTTATTGCTTTGGTTACTAGCTCATAACCAACAAATCCATAATATGCTATTACATCACATGTATGCATTCAAAATCCAAGTAGTTTTTATAATTATTACATGCCTATAGCCTTTACCACACCTAGTGGTATCTTATTTCCATTAATGCATTCAAATTATGCAATAATGTAATTTATATAATAAACTTTGGCTGGGTGGATTCTTACCTAAATTCCCCTTCAACACTTATGCAATATAAATACATAAAATTTACACCTAGATAGGTGCCCTTAAATACATTTAATGCTACCTGGATAGTTGGTATTAATAGAAGCTTCCTTCATATGGATGTCTTCCATATGAAACAACATCATCAACACTTGCAACCATGCAACAATTACTTCTTTTTTGGCACAAAAACTTTCATTGGCAACTTATATATATATATATATATATATATATATATATATATATAAATTGCTTCTAGTATTCAATATGTTATATATATTAACAAATATACATTCATTATTGCATATCTATATGCACTAATAATGTATCTTTATCGTTCTCATAAATTCATATGCATTACAGTTCATGTGCTAAGTATGGTTGTCTAACATGCCATATTATAGTTTTTTCTATACAATTGAAGCAACCACTTTTCCCATGTACAACTTTCTTTATTGTTACT
Organism: Picea mariana; assembly: GCA_032191745.1. Lineage (NCBI taxonomy): Eukaryota > Viridiplantae > Streptophyta > Pinopsida > Pinales > Pinaceae > Picea > Picea mariana. The sequence continues at coordinate 40,605 of JASDQU010105582.1, forward strand.
AGCTGTCCTCAATTCTCACTATAATCACTGTACATGATTATTTCCTCCATGAGCACTTTTCTATCCAATTTCACTCCTGACTACCTTTTCTTTTCCAACCACATACTATGTTGATATTAAATTTCAAAATTCCTTTTTTTTTTTTTTAGTTTTCTCGATCTTTTTGACCAAGAACATACATGACCAAATTACAATCCCAAGCATGCTCTCTTATTGACTTTAGATCTTCAACCTCCCTTTACTTTCTGGAAAAAACTGATTCAACCTTTTCTCGACTGAACACATCATCCCTTGTAGTTGCTTGAACCATTCTTTTTTCCTTTCCTGACCCATGTGGTTTTCAACTTGACTTCTTTAGTCAATTTCCACCATATTGCGATGCTACACAATGTCTTCTTTTCCAGTTTCATAGAGATTATCTGGAAGTAGTTGAAACTACTTTTATTTTCTATCATACATTCTAGTGATACTTCCAACCTCCTATATTATCACCAACAACTCTTTTCAATTTGAGATGAGTTTTTTTCTGGTACTCTCTCTTCTGCATACGAAGTCATATAGAACCATTTTATTTCTTATGGTTCTTTATTGATTTCCCCTCAGAAAATCGTCTCCATGCTTGAATTATTTTGACTTGCTATCCCAATCCACTTTGGGTATGTACTCAATACCTTGGGAGTGCACCCAACATTCTCTCACCGTATCAACTATTTCTTATTTATTGTTTCTATAGCTCTCATAGTGTTGTAAGAGACTCAAAATAAGTTGTCATTCACTTAGTGGTGTCTTTACCAGAAGTATGCTTATATACATCTATAACCGATATGCACATGATGCGTTGCTTATGCATCTTTTGGCACGTATTTAGTATGCACACACCTNAGGGCGATGTGGGACTCTTTTTTCCAAAAATTCCCTCTTAAACCAAAACTCATTAGTTAGCATTCAACATTTACTCATTACCCATTGTTTTCATTTCTAACCAGTTATATGTGAACATATATCAGCAACATAAATGAACAATATATCATCAACAAGTCATCACCACAAGGAACACAAAGAACACAAGATGTATGTACAATTTTCTTTTTATTTCGGACTACAATCCTGGAGTTTTTCAATAACAACTGAATAGAGTACAACTCTACAAGAGCAACAACTCTATAATGCAAGACTCAGCTTACATCCTTAGCACCAACTTAGATGAGGTACCATTCCTCAACATATATCAATCTGCAATAGGTACACAACCTGTCCATAGTGCAGCCCACGTGTGTACGCGCCTTGGCTCACTATAACCCGCGTATGTACACGGCCAATGTATACAACAACCTGTGTATACCTTCTGAGCTTCTTAGGGTTTATCCTTCAAGATCAAATCATATCCTCTGCAACCAATTTATCATTCTCTTCTATCTCTCACTATCCAAACTGACCCATATCTAGTCATAACACATCCATACTCTCCAATAGCGTACTCATGATTTTATATCAATCATACAATATGAATGATACTCAATCATGCATAAGAAATCATGTACTATAGCCATCATATCACCATTGAATCACAAGAGTATTGCTCACTCCATCAACCAAACTAAACCACATCATAGCAACCATGCCAAGAATTCCCTAAGCATTCACAGCACAACCAACAATAGTATCCTTCAAAACAATAATGTAACCATACCATTGTCTCAGTGACAGATCTGAGCCCATAGAATGAAGATTTGGAACCTGCTTTAGTCTTCAATAGCTTGTCATTAACTCAACCACAAATCTCCATGATTTTATCTACTGTACACTCCCTATACACAGACAACCCATGTATTGTATGGACCTTGTACATAGACAACTCACGTATATGCACCCTATACACAGAAAACCCATGTACGCACCTGAAAATAGGTTTTTTTCTGTAATTTTGAGAATTTTTCCATCATGATCTCGAAATTGCTGAAAATGCAATGCGTCCATGAGATCCTCCCTATATCCTCTCTCTCAGAATAGATCTTCAATCATGCTCAAGGGATCCACACCAAATATGCTCTCACAAGAAGCTCTCCATCAATACTCCAAGAGATATTCTCACAAGAAGCTCTCCATTGATCCACAAAAATGATTCTCTCCAAAATGTACATTTCACAAGAGATCCTAGATTCTTATTTATAATTTCATCTTCGAGGTCACTTAACCCATTTCTAGGTTACTTAACCTATTTTCCTTATTTTAGGGTTAACCACTTTCCAAAAATAGAAAGTTCTCCAATACTTTATCATTTAAATATTCCTTCTTGATTTTGTCACCTTACTTTATCATTTAAATAATCTTTCTTGTTTTTGTCACTTCTCTTTATTATTTTAATTATCCACCTTGACTTTTTCACTTTACTTTATCATTTAAATAATGATTTCTTCTTTTCAAGCACTTTGACTTCTTTGACTATTTGGGGCTTCAAGCCTTCATATGGGGGTCCTTCAATTTCATAAGGCCATAACTCTCTAACTGTGAGGAGTTATGTGACATTCCACATACCAACGGAAATGGAATGACAAGTACTATCCATCTAGGATAGGTTCACCAACAACTTCATTGATATTCATCTCATTATTGCACATACAAGAATGGGTCCTCCAACCATTCTTCTAGGATAACTCAATCCACAAAGCGTCTTCCCGTGAGGGCTTTCACCATAAGGGGACCACTTTTCAGTTCATCCATTTGTGCACCTTATCAATCATGATAAGACAATAATGAGTCATCTATACATTTTTCCAACAATGCATCATATACCAATGAAACCACATCGATCCATCTTCATCATGTATCAATGACAACTCATTGATCCATATTCATCTATGCATTCTCATCNTTGATGGCAATACCAACATTGATGTCAACACCAATTACCAATTATTCATGTCCACATGTAGATAATGCATGTTGTACATCAATAGTCAATGTGACTATATCTCCCCATCAATAAACAACAATCACAACAATGTGATTAACTCTCCCCCTTTGACATCAATGGCTGTAACGTCCCATATTTTGACCTTAGGTAGTTAGAACATTGTTATTTACTAATATTAATAATTCAAAGTTTAGCAATTGTTTGGAGTCAGTTAGACTTTGTTAGACATTGAGATGTATACCTCTAGATCTATTTGCATGTTACATGATATATGCTCATGACAAAGATAGTTATTTGATTATTTAAACATGAAAATTAAAATGGTTAAGTTCGGTACATGTATACCAATTCAAGTTATGTTATGAATGTATAATAGATGCAATGCATGATGTGAATAGGAATACATTTCTTAATTGAACGTCAATGCAAATATGGATTCTTATATAAATTTGTGATGTATCTACATCAATATGTGTTATTGGTGAACTAACCTACATGATGATGAGCTATGTGATAGCCAAATGACTATAGTATTGAGGTAACTAAGATGTCGTAGACATCAAGAAGATATTGGATGCTATAAGTTGTACTTACTATTTAATTTATGATTCGAAATATTACTATGATCTATGGTAAGTGTGGTTTTGACAGGATGCACGACTTATCCAGAGTGGATGTTTGATGACGTGACTCTAAGAACAGTAGTTGCATAGTATGGCTTGATGTAGGGTGTTGACCCTAGTTCTATGAGGAGGGGTGGAGGTATTTCCCACCGTTTATCCTCCAAAACCTAGAGTCGTGGGAGGGATGTGTGAAGTCACACTCCCCTAGATGTGTGATGACGACTGCTAGTTTCCTGTTGGGGAAGCTTGGTCGAGATGTATGACACTTCCGCTTTCTGGTTCTATATAGAGTTAGGTCAATATAGTTGATGCTGCATCTTAGTCCAATAGAGGAAATGATAGGATGGAAGATGGAAGTAGGTTAGGAAGGAAGGATGCTTTGATGTTAGTTGAGAACACTGATTGGGGATTAGAGATGCCACTATTGTTTACTCACTTGGTTCCTACCATGTTTAAAACCCTCTTTGATTAAGTGTGACAATGAGTTATTGATGAATTAGTATAATTTAGTTCGTTAATATTATTAAATGATGCATTACTTGATCTGTTGTCCTACATGTCTTGGTGATCATATAGGAACTATGCACTAGAGGCAATGATTTTTTATCGTTAGTACATGCATGAGATATGTGTCCTCTAGCTACGCACACATACCCTACCCATGTACACTAGTATAAGTAATTAATGTATTAATTATTAAAGTAAATTATTAGCTATTTAATTGAATGTTTATTGAATATGTAAATTATATTGCATACAAATATCTAAAAGCATTAAATAACTTCTTGACTTTGATAGATGGTGGGTGTGATGAATTAAATGAGCATGGTGGGGTGTTATGTACATTTTGGAGAAAATTATCAAATAACATTTATTAGCTAGCATGAGAATATAGACTTTTTATTTTATTTATTATTGTTTAATGCAAGTCATTTATATCTAGTTTTATTTTAATATTTTACCAAAATATCTAGATAAGGGAGGTTGATGGATAATAATGAGGGTGGTTGAGGAGACTTGGGGAAGTGTGTATGGAAACTTGATAAATGGGGAGAAGAAGTAGAGAGGAGGGGGAGGATGGAGAGGTTTGAGCATGATGAGAGGTTGTGAAATTCTTGGAAGATATAAATCTTGTGATAGTTTTCTTTGAGCATTTGTGCTTTGCTGTTCTTGGAGTTACGGGCACAGAGGGCCAAGAAACCAGAAGGTTTCTTGGAGCTAGGAAGCCGGCTAGGCTTCTAGTTGGCAGGGACGATTCCGTTGTTTCACTCTGGGAAAGCGGGAAAAGAATGCTTGGAAGCACCTAGGACTACATTACAATGGATGAGCTTCGACAAACTAAGGAAGAGGTATTTTTCAGTGGTATTTGTTGTCGATATCTTGTATATACTTTTGTTTTAAGTTGCAAATCTTAGAGTTAACCTATTACTTATTTCATCTTGCTATTTAGATTTATCATTGAGAAAATGTAGAAGAATTGTGTAAATGAAATGAAATTATGTTAAAGCAAAGTTGTTAGTGTATATGTATAAAATGGAAGATTAATTGTTTAACATTTTGGTAGGGTGTTACATATGGTATCAGAACCCGGTTTCAAAACTGAAACCTGGGCTTGACCACCCACAACACTGAGATTTTATCTTTTTAAATATGCAACCTGTTAGTAACAATTCTTGTCCTAGGCACAAGAGTATTCAAGTCTGCAAGTTGCACGATAAGCGCCCAAGTGCAACACAGAAAAATCTCTTCTCAGGCTTCCAAGCAAGTAAGCGGGTGGAATTATATTGTTGACGGTCCAGATTCATCCATAGGAGCAGATCGACAGTCGGTGGGAAATCGCGGTTAGCGAAGTTGCGCCGAGATTAGTGCGATGGATAGCACCCATATTGCATACATGAGAGGATAGCAGCCATCCATCCAAAGGACACGTGGCACGAGATCTAGTCATGTCAGCATTTCAACATTCAGGAGTTTGAAGGGGGAGGTTTCCATGTCGTGCTACATCTCGAAACCCCGAACCCTGAAGTGTCGAAAGCGCACAAAGTCGGGCCCGCAGTATCGCCAAGTGAGTTCAGGACCATCATATCTGAGAGGGACGCATGGCGCCCAATTAATCCATATCGGCGTTTCGCTCATCGCGACTGTGATAAGCAAGGATCAAATTCTTCCTATTCACGAACGCCGAAAGCGCCTTTGAGAATAAACGCAGGGTCACAACCCGTGGTCACTTGGGAAATAAAAGAGTTGTGCAAGAGGGGCCAAAGGCATCGGGTTTAGTCACAGAAGGGATCATCATGATCTCCAGGTGCCATCTGATTCAATCTCAATCCTGGTTCTTCATTGGAGTAAATGAAGGTGAGAGGGGGTGGTTGAAACCTCTCCTCATTCATTAAGTGTAAAGTATGGACGATCTGACAAGTTGTCTGCCCGAGAAGGTCCTATACACTGATTTTCTTTTCAAAGAATCCATACCGAGTCCTCGACTAGCCAGAGAGGTTTGCACACACTAACTCGACACTTAATGGCTCAACTACTCCTCTTGCAGGATCCATGCGCAGTTAAGGTGGAATCTGACGAAGAATATCCATCCGAGTTTGATTGAAGGGACACCACGCCTAGGATGACTGAGCATGCCTCTATTAGGTGAATTTTTCTGAGTATATAGACTCAGTCTCTATATTTTTTAATCCATCAATGGTTGAGCGAGGCTCCCAGTTGTAAAACTTAAATGAAGCACTATTATTCTGGTTATGCATGGACTCTTGAAACTTCTTGCCTTATGAATGTCAGTTTCTTTCACGTCTTTGTTTACAGTGTGTTAGAGCAGATCGGAATTGGAGGATCCAATCGAGTTGTAACTGTTATAAGATGATGTAGGTTGGATCACTGTAACAATTGCATTGTTTCTAATCTGTCCCTGTGATTTTCTTAGCGCTAGACGACTCGAAATTGGAGGATCTAGTCAAGTCCCCCTTTCAGTTTCTCAAAGACCTGAACCAAAAGGATCTTGCATTCATAGTTTTTCTTCTACAAACTATTGAAAGGCATGTTGCCTGAGGTAGTTTGCTCACTCCTCTCACCAAGTCTTCAACTTGCTCATTTTTAAATCAACTCACTGATTGAAGTTAGATGAAGACCCCCTTTGTTCCTTACATACCGAACTCAGTTCCCGAGTTAGAGCGATACCTTCTCGAGTCTCTACCCATTTGATCACCCATTAAAACTATCGTGACATAAAATTGACGTCATTGGGATCTGTCCCTGTAAGCAATCCAGTAGTGAATTTTGATGCTAACATTTCTAGCGCCGTTGCTGGGGAACGAAGTTGAAAATTTTCCCCGAGATTGAACGACATTGAGCCTCTGATTCTGAAGGTGCATCAGGTATCAGAGCCTTTGAAGATTGCTACTGTGAACCTGGCGACTCCATTGCGACGACTCCATTGTGGCAAACCTGCCGTGTTAATTGTGGCTTTCAAAGGCAGGCACACGCGGTCCCATCCACAGTTGCCTCTAGCTACACCTGAAGCTGAGCCGGAGGTGGTTCTCAGAAAAGGAAAGGCCTCTGAAGGAGAAGTTTCCACCACCAAACCAGGTAATCTGCCATCACCTTCTGTAGGAATTCCATTTTCTCCTCCTCATTTTCTTAACAGACCTTTTTTCTGAAGTTTCCCGCTTCCTAAATTTTGGGAGTGTTCCTGCTGAGTTTTCCCCTCCTGGTCTCAGATCGGATGGAAAAATCCTTGTCACTCCCCTCTCCCCTGAAGTTTTACCTTGGCGTAGATCTAGGACCACAAAAGATTTCCCTACGCCTAGATTTACCACTCCTCCTCTTATTACTGTTGCCGCTTCTGCACAAAGAGGAGCGTCTGCGGACTTAAGCCCGTTAGCCAGCTCCCTAAATCCCCTATTATTTCCCATTCCACTCAGAAGCTCATTCCCAATATCCCCTGTTCACACTCCTTCTCCTCCAAGTTCTCCTCCACCTAATATTCCTATGGCTGGTGATAATCCCCCTCTAAATAGAATGGAATCCATAGTCACTGCCAGATATGCTGCCTTAATCCTACCCCATCCTATGAATCCTCTCCATGCTGGAGATTACTTGAAGTATATGCCCAAGTTCGCTGGGGAAGGGGACATAACTGCGGAAGAGAACCTGCCTGCTTTCTACAGTTATGCAGACAACCTGAACATTGAAAATGAAGATGCCTGGATGAGTGTCTTTGTCCAGAGCCTGAATGGTGAGGTGAGGAAGTGGTTTAGAGGATTGGTCCCCAGATCTATTGCTGGGATCGAAGCTCTGGATAGCTCTTTCCTAAGGTAGTGGGGAGATAGGAAGGATTTCATGTATTACATGATAGAGTTCAGGTCTTTAAAGAATATGGAAGGAGAGTCTGTCTCTGACTTCTCCAAAAGATTCAATAAGATGTATAATAAAATTTCCGCTGAAATAAAACCCTTAGAAGCTTCGACCAAGATTTCTTATGCTAGTGCATTTGGCCCCGATTTCTGTTTTTTATTAAGAGAAAAAAGAGCCACCTCCTTAGCTCAAATGAAAGATGCAGCCATAGAGGTGGAATCTAATGTATTAGCAGCTGATAGACCGAGGAACAAGGCTGACGCAGATAGGAGAAAGGGAAGATCTGAAGCCTTAGCTTCTGGCCCATCAGTGCCCCACCCTCAAGTGGATGAACTGACCAAGATGGTGAAGTCTCTGTCTGCAGAGATGGAGAGAATGAAGGTGGAGGGGAGGAAAGCATACAAGGGCCCTCAAAACGCCGAAAACAAAGCAGGTTTCAGGAGGCCAAACAATGTTGTTTCCCCGACTATGCAAAGAGAGAGGGGAAGAGACAGGGAATACTAGAAAATTCAGGCCCCTTTTCAAAAAAAAATTGTGGCCGAGGGGGAAGAAGGGGAAACAGATGAGCTTGATCCTGAAATCCATTTCTTCAGAGACACTCCTCCTTTTCCTCATCTCACTCAATCAACATACGAGGAGTCTCTCATGGACAGTCAGCTAAATGAACTAAGCAAGGGAGACAA
>JASDQU010105582.1:63185-81931 GCA_032191745.1 Picea mariana
TACCATATAATGATCCTTGGACCTGTTCATGCATCAAACTCATGCCATACCAAGCATCATGAAGCAAAATATATGTCAACAATGAAATAAAGAATCATGAGAAAAATATCAACTAAGTACATCCTGTACCAAAATGTGTGCTCATCGTGCACAACACCTATGTACATCAACCATCAACATCATACAATGTACCAAAATATATCATCCATGGAATTTATCAATCATATGCCTCTATCAACATGCCAACATGTGCATCTACCACTATGCCAACCATGTGCATCTACCAATATGCCAAACAATGTGTCATATCACTCATAATATGTCTCCATCATGAACCAAGTATCATAAACAAATACCAATTGTTGTGCTAATCAAGTAATACCAATGGTGTAGTATCATCAAGCATATTCCATATATGAGTGTACCAAACATGTACATCACCATGCACCAGTACCACAAAATTATGAATTCCATATATGTATGCCAAATCCTCCATAAAACATGTGCCAATCAAACTACTAGTAGGTGCCTCTACCAATATGCTATAAATGTACCAATCATGCATCAAATATAGATCATCAATGATATACAACATGATCACCTCATCAACTCATCAACTACATGTCCCAATATGTAGCCCACCTGTATGCCAAATGCATGCATCAAGTTTTCCAACAAGTAAGCTTCCAATACATCATCAAGATATAACCAAGGTGCCATAACTTCACTGTCATAACCAACATTGTTCTTCAACTGAAAATGCATCAATCCATACTCATGGGTTAGTGCTATGCACCAAAGATTTTATTTTACATCACCATCTTACATAATCCAATATAGACTCATGAAAACCTGTAACAAATAGTGTCAGAACTTGCAATAAACCATGTCAGACCCTACATCATAGAGTTATACCATCACATCAAAATCCAATCCCTGTGCATAGCCATTTTCCTTAGGCTTCACCACATATATGCGACCTGATGCACAAACAACTCGCATATGTATGCGATCTATACAAGGTCAGCTTGCGTATGTATGCGACTGATACCACTGTCACCCGTGTATGCCTTAATAGATGACACATTTGAACTTCCCTTCAGTATTTCATTCTGTTCTAGCTACTCTGTCTTCTTCACCCACTTCTGTAGATGTCCCTACTCCTCAGAACTTGAGCTCTGAGCAACCATCTTTTCAAAGATGTCTCCCTTCCTTACTTCATTCCTTCTTCTAGCCATGCTATTTGAAGTCCTCATCATGGACACTCTTCTTGTGTTCCAACACTCCTGGGATTTGTGGCCAAATCCACTACAGTTGTAGCATCTCATGGTGTTACAGTGAACAACAATATGTCCTACTTGATCATATCTCCAACACCTTATGGTATTATAAAATCTTCCATTATATGTCCTTTCATAAGATGTACATTCAAAAGCTTTGTGACCATATTCATTACATGAATAACAGTGTCCATGAAAAATACTTTCATACCTTTGCTTTGGTGTCCCAAAGATAGCTTCTTGATGTCTTCCTTGCTTTGTTCTTTTGAAATTTTCTTTGCTTTGTGTATATGGTTGCTTTGCAACATTGTCTTCCTTCTTTGATGGACTTACCTCATGCTTCTTTGAGGTGCTTGCTTCAACATGTGTATATTCTCCTTTGTATCCAAGACCTGATTTATCATATGGTGATCTTTGACTTTCCAAGATCTCATCCAATATTTTTGAGCTATTCAAGAATTTGTTTGACTTCTCTACCTTCTTTCTAAGGTCAACAACTTTAGCTTCTAACTTATGACATGACTCTTCCTTTTCATTTATTTGATCCTTCAATAGTTCCTCTACCCTTTTGGATTTTTCAATTTGGGTATTGAAATGGCCAATATTTTCAAAACTTTTGCTAAGCTCATCCTCTACCTTCATATCTTCTTTTTCATTCTTTAGTCTTGTGATTTCTTCTTCCTTTTCTTCTAATTGAGTCTTATTGCTCTCTTCTTGTTCTTTGAGCATTCCCTTTAAATTCAAGATGTGCCTTTGAATCCTCCTAAGAAACTTCTTAGTGTTATTCAAAAGATAGTTATAGTGAGTATAAAAATGATCACTTCTATATCTATATAAACCCTCTTCAACTTATTTTTGAATTTCTAATAGATTTTCTTCTATTCTTTCCATGGGATAACTATCATCAAAATTTACACAAACTGTTTCTAGATCATCTTCTTCACTTGAGAAAAATTCAACATCATCACATTTTGAATCATTGCACTCAAGAGTCTTCGGAGATTCTATATCTTCGTTTGAAATACTTTTGAGATCTTCCTTTGTGCTATATTCACTTGAAATGTTTTCAAGATAACATTTAGAAATAATACAATCAAGGGTTTTTGGAGATTCTTTGCCTTTGATAATCTTGATGGAGTGGTCTTCAATATCTTCCTTCTCCTTCTTTCTTTGATATGTCTCCTCTAGCTTTAGCCATAGATCCTTGGCGAAAGTGCATTGTTCCATGATTTCTTTGATAGGGCTTGAGAGTCCACTAACAATGGTCTTGAGAGCCAATGCATCATTCTTCTTTCCTTCCCTTTGAGTTGCATACTTTGACTTGTTCTTCAAAGGAACTGATCCACCAATGGTTGCCTTCCAAATAGATGCTCCCATTGTCTTCAAATATACTCTCATCTCTATTCTCAAGTAGAATAGTTTTCCTCATCAAGGATTGGTACTTCATCATCCATTTGCATGTCTATGGATCTCATTCAAGCTTGTTAAGGCTTGTAGCGAAGGATGAATCTAATACCAATTGTTGAACACACCTACCACACTTAGAGAGGGGGGGGTGAATGAGTGTGGGACTCTTTTTACCAAAACTTCCCTCTTACACCAAAACTCATTAATTAGCATTCAACATTTACTCATTACTCATTGTTTTCATTTCTAACCAGTTAGATGTGAACATATATCAACAACATAAATCAACAATATATCATCAACAAGTCATCACCACAAGGAACACAAAGAACACATGATGTATATACAATTTTCTTTTTATTTCAGACTACAATCCTGGGGTTTTTTAGCAACAACTGAATAGAGTACAACTCTACAAGAGCACCAGCTCTATAATGCAAGACTTAGCTTACATCCTCAGCACCAACTGGGATGAGGCAACAATCCACAACATATATCAATATGCAATAGGTATGCGACTTGTCCGTAGTGCAACTCGTGTGTGTACATGCCCTGGCTCACTATAGCCTGCGTATGTACACGACCAATTTATACAACATCATGCATATACCTTCTGAGATTCTTATCGGTTATCCTTCAAGATCAACTCAGATCCTCTGCAACCAATTTATCATTCTCTTCTGTCTCTCGCTGTCTAAACTGACCCATATCTAGTCATAACACATCCATACTCTCCAATAGCCTACTCATGTTTTTCTATCAATCAAACAATATGAATGCTACTCAATCATGCATAAGAAATCAGGTACTATAGTCATCATATCACCATTGAATCACAAGAGTACTCCTCACTCCATCAACCAAACTAAACCACATCATCGAAACCATGCCAAGAATTCCCTAAGCATTCACAACTCAAACAACAATAGTATCCATCAAGACAATAATGTAATGATACCGGTATCTCAGTGACAAATCTGAGCCCATAGAATGCATATCTGGAACTTGCTTCATTCTTCAACAACTTGTCATCAACTCAACCACAAATCCCCATGATTTTATGCACTGTATGCTCCCTATACACATACATCTCGCATATTGTATGTACCTTGTACAAAGACAACTCGCATATACACACCCTATACATAGATAGCCCGCGTACGCACCAAAAAATAGGGTTTTTCTGTAATTTCGAGAATTTCACCGTCATGATCTCAGACTTGCTAAAACTTCAATGCGTTCATGAGATCCTCTCGATCTCCTCTCTCTCAAAATAGATCTTCAATCATGTTCAAGGGATCCACACCAAATATGCTCTCACAAAAATCTCTCCATCAATACTCCAAGTGATATTCTCACAAGAAGCTCTCCATTGATCCACAAAAGAGATTCTCTCCAAAATGTACATTTCACAAGAGATCCTAGCTTCTTATTTATATTTTCATCTTCTAGGCCACTTAACCTATTTCTAGGTCACTTAACCCATTTCTAGGTTACTTAACCTATTTTCCTTATTTTAGGGTTAACCACTTTCCACAAATAGAAAGTTCTCCAATACTTTATCATTTAAATATTCCTTCTTGATTTTGTCACCTTACTTTATCATTTAAATAATATTTCTTGATTTTGTCACTTCTCTTTATTATTTAAATAATCCACCTTGACTTTGTCACTTTACTTTATCATTTAAATAATGATTTCTTCTTTTCAAGCACTTTGACTTCTTTGACCTTTTGGGGCTTCAAGCCTTCATATGGGGTCCTTCAATTTTGTAAGGCCATAACTCTCAAAACGTGAGGAGTTATGTGACATTCCACATACCACCAGAAATGGCATAACAAGTACTATCCATCTAGGATAGTTTCACCAACAACTTCATTGATCTTCATCTCATTATTCCACATACAAGCATGGGTCCTCCAACTATTCTTCTAGGATAACTCAATCCGCAAAGCGTCTTCCCGTGAGGGCTTTCACCATAAGGGGACTACTTTGGAGTTCATCCATTTGTGCACCTTATCAATCATGATAAGAAAATAATGAGTTATCTATACATTTTTCCAACAATGCATCATATACCAATGAAACCACATCGATCCATCTTCATCATGTATCAATGAAAACTCATTGATCCATCTTCATCATATCAATGACAACTCATTGATCCATCTTCATCTATGCATTCTCATCAAGGACAATATATATTACATTACATCAATCATCAATCAATCAATCCTTAGGCATCAATCAATCACTTGACATCAATCAATCAAACCATTGGCATCAATGACAACATGATCCAACACTATCATCCAACCATGCTTCCACTGCTCTACTCTGAAAAAAATCATGGAGGTGTTATCCCAAAAACTGTAGGACCAATCCTTGGAGACGTTAGATATTATTTCTATGAATACACTATGTATTCCTTTATTAGAATCCTGGCATATTAACATTTCAATCCTTTTAAAAACGTTTTTCCCACAATGTATTACTTTATTTGTACATTGAAAACCTTTATGGTGAATGGAATTTCACTATTTCATCCTCTCAATGATATGCTTTTGTATCTTGATTTTACTGAGCACTTTGATTAGTAGGAGTGGATTCCCAAGCCTTTATGGCTGAACATAGAATCATAGCTTAACATTCTTCATCTTTGAACTTCGATCATATTGTGAGACATCCTTTTCATAACACTCTTTCCTTGAGTACCTTTGTTCATCTTTAACCAAATTTCAACCTTTTCACCTATTAGGAAAAAAATATCTCCACACTTCCATGGTCTTAGATTCATGAATTCTCATTACTCATGCTTTATCATGAAACATGGATGATCTCTTTCTTACTCAGCATCCCCAATCGGTATGCATATTTTTCATGTTGAAGTATTTTTCCAATCATGGTTCCATTGAGAGTCTTCTACATTTCACACCAAGTTTGGATGTCTTCAAATGGTATATTCCTAAAGCAATCATTCCACATTTGAAGAACTGACATTGCCTTGTTCCTCATACCTGAAGAGTAATTATGAAATTGAAAATACTTTCTCATTCCCAACAACCAGGTCTCTGCATCCTCATCCTTCTTGTGTTCACCATCAAATGTAGGTGGTTTGATTTTATTCATTTTCCCCTCTATCTCATCCACCCCAGACCTCTTCTTATGCTTCCTTACAGGGAATGGAATTGAACTACTGTGTGCTCTTCTAGCTGAATTCCTTGGGGAGTGATGGCAATGCCTACCAACACTTCTGGTTCTTCTCCTCTCATCATGAGACCCATGACTCCCTAATTTTCTTGACTCATTCTCCTTATCCATCTTCTTCTGTATTATGTCCAAGTTTTTCATTAACTTAATGTTAAAGTCTTCTTGTTGCTCCTTGGCTTTCATAAGCTTTTTGTTATCGACTTTATAACTTTGGACATCCTTTTGCAAACTTTTTATTGGCTCTACCAAGTTCACGCTTTCTCCCTTTATGTCTTCTCCATGCCCATTGGATTATGTTACTGTAGCCCCCATGCCCATACCAAATATTCTTCCTTTATCTTCATAATTATAAGTTCCTTGGGCATCATCCATGTCTTGGTTTACTGATCTTTCTACTAAATTCTACTTACTTCAAATTATGTTATTGGTTCATAAATAAATTTTTTTCTTATTTCTTGTGAATTATTATTTTCCTTTTTTATATACATTATTGAGTGAATACATGGAATTCATTGTCCATGAATTCTCATGACTAAATATCATGTCCCCATTCAAAATATTTGAGCAGGAAGATTGTTAATGGCATGATAAGGAAGAGAAATTCGTTAGCTTAAGCATCATAGATTCGATGCTTAGCCATAGTCCAAATATATTTGAATTATATATTAACCATTGGTCCATTATCTTGGCTATCAGAATGCTCAACATGACCCTGATACTTAGTAACTGTCTGATCTGGACTCTGGTTCAATCTCAGTCATCAAAACATTTTACCCATATTTAAAATTTTTTCTTAAGTTTATCGTGGTTTCATGAGTCCATTTCATTCATGTCAAAACTTTTGCCTCCTCCAAAAGGAACTGTGGTGTTCTGCCATATCCATTATACACCTATACTTAGTCATTTTATCTGAGATCTCACTACATTCTATGGTGATTTCCTTATGCTTCATCAGCTCTACGATATCCTTCACACCCGTGAAGTCTTGACACTTAGTCAAATTTTGAAATTTTCACCGTGAGTTCAGGTGATCCCATATTTATTTTACTCTTATAACTCCATCCAACCATTTGCCTGACCGATCCTTAGGACTTAGACAAATATTGAAATGTCATGGCGCTCTGTGGTGTATTACCTCTTCGCCACCATACTCTTCACACCCGAACTCTTGGTACTTAGCCATCTTTCCAAAACTCCACTGTGGGTACATGGGTTTGTGTGATGACTTACCCATACATTCAATCCCTTCTACACTCTGTGATACCTTAATATTTAGAAAAATTCCAGGATCTTACCATGGTTTCGTGGGACAGACAGTTCTCTTGCCACATGGCTCCACATTACCTGCCAACTGTCATTCCATCCAACATGTACCTGCCACCATTGCAGTACATGTCTTTCTTCTACCACATCAACTGACATGTGGCCTTCACATCATTATCACATCATCGTATGGAAAAATACCCAAATTTTCAATTCTTTCTTTGACCACCATTACATCTCTGTAGTTAAAATTCACACGACCATTTTTTATCCTCTAAACCCAATTTGATCTTTTCATAAGAATTTTGACCTTTCCCCCTCGAATTTCTCCATAATTTTGGTGAAGAAATTGGGGCTTTTCCCAATTTCACCCAATTTTGTCCTGGGCGCCATGACCGCTCTATAAACTCAAAAATTTGACCATCTACAAGCTCAAATTTTCCCCATTGAAGATTGAAATTGGTTATTTTTAATTTTCGAGCTCAATTCTTCACATTACCCATGATATTTCTCTCAATTTTACTACAATAATTTAATCAAACAAGTTGCAGACATACTCCAGAAATTAATTCTCTGCGAACTTTCACTTCATCATTCTGCTAACTCGGCTCATCCAGGCTTAGCGTTGAAAATTGGGCTTTGATACCATTTTGTAACGTTACTCTCATCCATAGACCACACTGCTCATAATCTCAAAAGTGGGTCACCCTCAAGTTGGGACTAAACTCTACCATGGAAAAGGGAATCATAACCCAATATAAGGTCTAATAATCAACAAAAAAGCTCAGTCTAAGGTGCCCAACTACTACAACTAGTATACAGTCTCTCATTCCCTACATGCTTGTCCCACCCCAGGAAGTATGCCCCTTCTCTGTTCAACAGTCCCTCGAATTCTCCGCTTCCCTTCTGGGGCTTCAACAACAAGCCGGATAGGAAGTCTCAAATCCCTGTAGCTATTTCCCAACACACCAGGGAACAATTCCTCACAGTTTCTCACCGATAGAAAAATACTCAAGGGCCTGAAAACCCACTTCTTCAGCTCCAATCTTCCCAAGTACAAGCACAAGTACTGGTTGGTAGCATGGATGAGTGAATGGTCAACATCATGAATGAATGAATGAATCCCTCTCCCCAAAATATGGGAAATTACGTTATATCCCCCAAATTACATATGCATGTGTCATAAATGACACATGCATANTTGTTCCCGCTTTAGAAACTTAGGATATATTTTATTCATAACTTTAAGGTAAGTGCATGTATTATGTGTAGAGTTAAATATCGTATAATTCTCAAATTGTTTGTGTTTGTGTTTTTGAATTTTACTAGTTGGTACTAATAGTTCAATTTTATCTATATATATATATGCATGTTGTGGATATATTTGATAGATATAGTACTATTGCACTCCCTGAGCACCTAGGCATTGCTTCTAGGTTACCTTTCTTTGAGCCTAGGGAGTTGCAGTCACTTGTATAGCCTGTGGGGGTTCATCGTTGCCCACCCTGAGCATTTCCATCGGCCCCATCGACCGAGACTACCACAGTAGAGGTTGTACAACCTAGTGCTCCAACTGCCAGTGAATCTCCATCGAGGATAGTGAATCTCAAATTTTGTTTTTTCGTTTTGGGTTTCCATGAAAAAAATCTCTATGTCTATTGTGCATTTTAATTTTGTTCTCTTTAGTGTTTTCTTAATTCATTCTTTCACAATTTTTGTGTGAATGAGGGAATACTACTTAGTTTATTCAGTATGGTCTCATTTCTATTATTTACACCAATACTAAAACATTATTAACCAATGCTTAAATGGTAGTGCATTATGTAAGTAAATGCTACATTAAGTATATGAGATGGAGACCAAACACCAATGATTTGTGTAATTATAAGCTACAACCAACATAACCTTTGCTTGTGTGTAAACTTTTTGTACAACCCAAATATTCTTCATGCCCTCAAATCAAAGTGTAGTGATAATGCTTACAACTATTTATGTACGAGCATATTATGCTACACATTTAATATCTTATGATTGTCAAGAGTTGGTGCATCTCATTTATTACTTGAGGATGCGATCAGTGGAAAAAAGTGTTGGGAGTAGACTGCTAGGTTTGCATATCTAATATATAGAGTTTGTATTTAATTGGTCCTAGTGACAAACATAGAACATTGGTATTGAAAACCAAATTTAAATAGGGAACAAGAAGCCTAAACTTTGGTTGTTGAAGATTGCAAAGATATTAAAATTCAATAATAAGCATCCATGTTGACGAAACAAATAGGCCATAGGTGTTACAGCCTTATTTTTTGCCCTAGGGTCTCATAAAGGACATATTGATGATATTGTGTTGAGACACACCCTTCTTCCCTGGTTTCAGTGATTTTTTAGGATGGTCGCTACTGAGCGCACTGATAGGGTGTGATTGGGCATAGGTGAAATCCTTTGCAGCTAAATGGTCACTAGATGCATTATTGTTGGCCCGTGACCACCTCTGTATCCTTCTATAATTGGTGATTTCTGATGAGATCAATGATAGATGATTTGGTTATCTCATGGAAGGAGCTTAGGAACTCTTAATCTAGTCGATTTCATTAATCTCTATAGATATATAAGTCTCTCCTATCCACCTCCACCAATCTATATAAGGAAATAATTCCAGGGGAAAGAGGGGGAATAATAATTTACAAATACATGCTACAGGATTGTTCAGAGGATCTTCTTCATATATATCAATCTTCAGGTTAGGTTAGACTTTCTTGATTGAGGTCCAAGGAGGAATGCATCAAGACTCAAGGTAAATTAAGATTGATGTGATCCTACATTTTCATAAAAGTAGGTCTATGTTTTTTTCCCTCTCTATATTGTTGTATTTATTTGCAAGTGATAGATATGATCTCTCTTTGACATGATAAAATTAGATCTAGACTAGAATTTTTATTTCCTAAAACTTGGAGAATTCGTAGATTGGTGTTCATTCGTTACTTGTGTGCAGGGAGAATATCGCAAGAGTTGGACATGGATCTCGAGAGTTGTGCCAATTAGGACATAGAAGGACAATCATTGTTAAAGTGGTATGCCATTCTAACTCTCCTAGTGTGAAAATGAAATGATTTTTTTAGATCTAGGGAAACCCCATAGCTATATATACCCATTGTTTATCCTGGACCAAGGGCAGTTCTAGGGGAGGTCCAACTTATCTATAGGACATATTTATCCATAAAAATAGGTCTACCATTTACAAAACATTTTGTATCATAGTAGGTTCATGAGAGACCTTGAAGAAGCTTCCATGGGTAAATCCTTGAAGAGGGAGAAGTTGGAAGAGTTGAGAGACTTCAATAGAAAAATCCAAGAGGAAAGTCTATATTAGAGATAGAAAAAGAACTTTCCAAGTGCCATTAATCCTTCACCACCATGTGGGAAGAATTAAACAATGGCATATTGTATCTCTTTCAATTGGAGGAGAAATTCACTTAGCTAGATAATTAGCAAGAGGACAAGTTCAACAAAGTGACTACTCAATTATACCAAGATTTTGGAGTGAAGGAAATGGCCTTGAAGAAGATGCAAGCATATATCCAAGAGACCAACAAATCCCCTTCCATTCTCACAATGGAAGCTATCACCATGATGGAATCAAGCATTGTAAAATCACCTTCCTAGACCCTTCATCAAGAGACCTTCAACTACTTTGAAAATCACACTATAGGCATACATTCCAAGCTCATGAAACAAATGGGATATGATGGACAAGGGATAGGAAAATAAGGTTAATGGATTATAATCCCCATTATAACTCAAAATAAATCCAAGCTTGAAGGTCTATGATTTAGTGGACAAGAATCCAACACAAGTTCATCTCAAACCACCTTCGTCAAGGAAAGAGGAACCATAAAAGAAGCCATTCCCATGGAGGAAAAAGTTAGTGTAAAAGGAGTATGTAGCATGCCACTCAAATATACTTGTAGATTCTTGGAAGAGGGGAACAAAGAGATGATTCCACCATCCATATCTACTCCAAATCTTGGGGGACCGAGCAACCAAGCTAGAAAGCATCATCATAAACAAAAAAGGTACAACATATTATCTTTGGTTTGTTTCCGTTGCAAGAAAATAGATCATAAGGATAACAATTGTTGGCACTACATAAATCCAAGTATCCCATGAAGAAAATATTTATAGTAATATATATTGACTAGACATTGGGAGGCCAAATATTGGATGCTTCACTCAAAACTCCATCCCAGGAATCAAACAAACAAGAAGAAAGCTTGGAGATTCAAGGTCAAGGGAAAAGAGGAGTTGCTTACACTTGCAGCCCAAGGAGAAATTGTTGTTGAACAATGTATTTAAATAAAGGATGTTATATATAACCATGATATGGACAATAGGCTTATGTCAAAGGCAACCACTATTCAGCTCTTTTCTTCCATCCTACAATAGAGGCACACTTTCTTGGAGATTTTCCAAATATTTCTTGATGGAAACAAATAAGGTAGGTATGCAAATGTAGAGAAAACAAATATCAAAGGGAGTTGAGTATTTTGGGGACCAGAATCCTGCAAATGGGGAGGTGTGATCCAAATTGGATCCTCATCAAAATATCTTTGTAAACTTTGTAAGCATTTAATTGGTTTTTTGGAAAATTTAAGAAAATATTAAAAATTCCCTTGGAAGTTGAAATGGGTGTAATGTTCCCATTTTTTGATTCCCCTACCTTGCAGTCAGAAGGAACTTTATGAGTTTATGTTAGCCTGACCAGAGGAGTAAAAGGAGGATAACAGTGAGCTCGGAAAATTTGGAGGAGTTATATGGGGCCCAGGCTATCCCATTCATCATGTTTAATCATCAAGATCATTTCCGCATAGTTCTCTTTTGGTTCCGTGGCATTCTGATGATTTCTGTAATTTTGGGTTATTGTTGAGCATATTTTAATTAATTACACTAAAGGTGCTATTTGGAGCTTGTTTCTTGGAGGAATACGTTAGTGTAATATCTTGTTGGAACTGGGACAAAAATATCTACAGGATAGGATGATAAAAAGTGGCTTTCAGTGGTTAGAGAAGTTATAAAGGAAAATTAATCATTTTTAGAGTAAAAATGGTCATTAAATTCATAAAGTGATTTTATGAAGAAATATTAAATATGAATTACAAGTCACTTGAATGGAAAAAGGTGAAAGGGGGTATAAAAGAGAGATAGGGGCTTATATTCTCTCATTATGTTCATGATCATTTTCACTTGTATATGTGAGCTCTGGCATATTGAATGTTTTGATGGTTTTGAGTGAACACACCCTAGAGATCAACCAGGTGAAAGATTCCTTTGTTCCTGATCCAAGCTTGGTCAAGGTGGTGAAAGATTCCATCCTCACCATTCTATTTCAGCTTTAGATCCATTTCTTGCATTGTTGGTAAAGGAGGGCGCAACTATTGGAGGATTCGTCAGAGAGGGTGCACTATCCAATAGGAAGGAGTTTGATTTGGCTTCTAGGAGTGAGATATTGAAGAGATCTTAGTTGGTTTGTGTTTGGTTCACCTGGAGTGACTTTTCTTGGCACCTTTGCGGGTTTCCATCATCCATATTATTTATTCTCAGATATGCGGCAAATTTATTGAAGGGGGGTGCACTGGGGGTTTGAGATCCAATGATTTGTGGTCAAATTTGACATCTACAACCAGGGGAAACTTCTCATATAAGTTATCCATCATCATATCTACAATATTGTATCCATTTCAAGAAGATTTTACATCATATGTATTATTCATATTACAACAGACGTAAGCAACAAGGAGGACACATTTCTTGGTATCAGAATTGTGGATTTTGAATGATATAACATCTTTGTTGGGAAGCCATCATTAGGGGATCGAAAAGGAGGATCATAGACACTATTTCCTTTCCTTTTGGAGCCATTATAGGCCAACAAAGTGGTTGTTGTATTAAATATATTAGATCTAGAAATTACTATCATTGGACAACCAATTATAATAAATATACAAGCAAGGATTGTGTGGAGGTATTTGTGCTTTATTGTGTATTACTTGTCATTTAATCTTATGTTTATTCTAGTCTATGTTCCACTTGAATTCATGTTGTTTTATACAAGTTAAACTAAAAAACATGGATGGAAATGCAAGCTACAACCATGTTATGAAAACTATTTGACATAATTCCTCAATGAGAAAAATGGTCATATACAGAACAACAAGCAAATAATCATACCAACAGACACTTCAGGGGTTCTAAGGATGTTGGAACTCATCCCATTAACCCTATAAACACATCAGTAATCCACCTTGAGAGTTGGGACAACAAAAGAGTTGATTCTCCCAAGGCCATTAAGCAAACACATTTAAGTGTTTGACGAAATTCTTCAACTACATAGATATGAATTTTACATCAGATTTGGTTGGGGATATTATAGTGGTATCAGAGAGGAGATTCCTCCCAACTTGAGGGGTCTTCAATAAGGAGATTTTTTTTTGAGCAGTGGTATATTTTTAGTGGTCTAGGAGGATGGATACCCCTGATCCAAGAGGATCTCATTGGCCACCCACCTTGTCCAACTGACTCAAAATAGTTTTTTGGCAACATATTATTTTTAGTAGTTTTTCGGTTCCTGAACTTCCAGGGCCATTTTGAGGGCCTAAATTACACGTTTTCACAATCATATACCTCAAACATAGCCCAAAAATGTCATTGATTCACCTAAATGAATCTCCTTGTCAATACCTTTCCAACGAGTTATCGTGCGCCCTAAATGGAGATAGTATGCAAAAGTTACGACCCCAGGAAGTTTTAATGTATCTATGTTATTGTTTACGATGTCTCTGTGTTAATATTATAAATATGTGGTTTCATTTCATTCCGCTCATAAATCTGGATTGACCCCATAAAACTTTAGGGTAAATGTTTGGCAAGAATTGCAAAGAATATCATAACATAATAAGAATAAAATTGCAACATTGAGAGAGTGGATGTCAGAACAACGTAAGAAGGAATTTGCAGCGGATAATAATTTCGAGAAAAAACTTGTTGAAATTCAGGAGCACAAGTCTCAAAATTGGCAAACTTATCAAAAGAAAGAGGAAATAGAGTCAAGATTGTCATGGCAATGGAAATGTCATTTCATTTTAGTGGATTGATAGGGCCACAAATTGACTTCGGGAATGAGAATACACTAATCCATGATGAGGATGTGTGCGATGAGGATGATAACATAGCATGATTGGACAAACCATTAGAGGGTTGTGACATGATCACATGTGGTATACATGAGGATATCACTTCAGATCATGAGGAGGAGATAACATCTTGGCCTTGTGATGGGATTCAAGATGATTTGGGTGTAGAGACACCTAAGGGCGATGGAGCATTGGCATAGGACTATTCATCTTTGGAGTAGGAACTCACCTTACAGGGTGTGCATATGGGTGATGATCATAGTAGTGCAGTGGATGTCGATGAGTATGATGACAAGGATTCGACATTTGATCTTAGGAGAGGTAGTGGTGAGTTGGTATGTCAGCATGATAGAGATGTTGGCTCGTATGAGTCACATTATTTGGCAGGGAAGTTGAAGGTCAGTGAGGATATGATCATGACATACTTGAGACATCTTGATGACATGCATGCATTGATGGAATATTGTTGTTGGAAAGCTTCAAGGGCACACAATAGTTTGGGAGGAGAGCCACCCCTTGCGGATTTTCAAATGCTTAGAGAGGCAGTGGTAGTAATAAATTCTAACTACCTACACCTACTTTCTAATAGAGATCATCTTCTCATGCTTGGTGAGATGTACTGGGATGTGCTTAAAGCAAAGGAGGAGGAAGTTGTCAAACTTACCTAGGATCTTGAGATTACCCAGGATTCCTTGAAGAGCATGCAAAGGGCCCTTTAAGAATCAGGGATGTAGGTTGAGAAAATTTGTGTAGACTTGAGTGGGGCACATCCCTCATCTTCCACATCAGACAATCAGTCATGTATGATAGCCATATCATGGGATGATATGAGTGGAATTTATTATTTGATGGAGGAGCCTTCTATAATGGTTGAACATGAGGAGCATTCAGGTTTGTAGGTGTTTGTTGATAGGTATGACCCAAAGATTTCTGATTTTTTGTATTATGGGGATTAGGAGATGCTTATTTTGGAGAGCCCATTGAAGGATCAATTCATGATCACCGATGGGACAATTGAGAATATACCTTGTGGAACAACCAATAGGGAAGTATATGCATCCAGAGATTGTGGGGATAAGTATATTACCAATGAGGACATATCCATTTTTGATCCAGGTTCATTTGACACTATTATAACTTTTGATACAATGACACATACAACATACATAATGATATGCAGTGGTATACAGTGGTGTGCAATTGTGTGCAATGTCATGCTGTGTTATGTAAAGGGGTACAATGATACATAGTGGGATACAATGGAGTTCAAGGGAGAGTCATACTCTCACTTGATGGAGAATTTCTGGTTAAGAGGAGGATGATCCACTCTTTTGTGGAAGTATAGGGACTTTGCAGGCTGTACTCTCAACAACAATAGTATTTGTGATGATGGAGGGAGTATGGTTGACCATATATGTGGGGAGATGCCTTTGGAGGCATGTCATAGTATGGGAGTAGTGTGGATTCTGAGAGACTAATTAGATAGTTCATTAGTACATGGGGATGAATTCCATAGAGTGGTACACTCCTCGAAGATTGATCTCAGATTGGAATATCACCAGGGAAGAATCAATGAGCAAGATAGACACAAGAATATTCTTAGGTGTCCTTATGAGTTTTTGGTCATACACTTGGAATTGATAAATGCACCTACCACTTACTAGATTTTCTTATAGTTGTATATATATATTTTTTGTTTCTTTGATGCTCTCAGTATATATAGCAGGACATGGGAGAATCCCTTGAGACAGTTGAGTGAGACAACAGGCATTATAGAAACAAAAATGAGTTTTTATTTAGGGCATGTGGTCAGTGCAGAGGATGATGGGGACACATTGAGGGATTATATGATCTACTATATAAGTGAAAAATAGTTATACCATGAGGCCAAACTTAGGGAGATGATCATGAGGGTGATGCATGATGCACCTCCTGTAGGACTTTCCAGGGACTTGTATGAACTTGAGATAACAAATAAGGAAGAGATGCTTTATAGACTGATGTCTAAACTCCAAGCCTGGTTAGAATACATTATCAGGAGTAGGGATAGCAGATTACTCTGTGTGATTTGGCAAGAGTGTGACAAATTTGCATGCATGGAGTTGATTCCTAGTATCTGGTTTCCATCGGTTGATTGCATACAAGGATTAGAGATGAGGCTTGAATGGATTCCAAAAGTTATCAGTGTAGCACAACAGTAGTCAACAAGCCTTGGGAGTGATGGAATTCCCATTCTTTGGTGAGATTCGAGCATTCATTTGAGTGATCGATTGCTTCATATGGTGATGATGATTGATAGAGTTGTGACAGTGATTGGTATTCTCTATGTTTTGGATGTCAATAGTGGGGAGGTTGAGACTTAATCTATATGGTAGGATAGAATTTCCTTCCTGATACCCAGGATTGAGGTTGGCAGTGGATTTGTAGATTTAAACTTCAATGAGACTTAGGATAGTGGTTTCATTCCATCCTGTGATTCTCACTTTGGGCTCCTGGAGGGTAGGATGCAAACTAGGCACGTTGGTCTGACAATGATGATCAGAGTGGTGCAATGGCAACATGGTGGTTCCCTCTAGGATTAGTTTGGGACCCTGGGATTATATTGTTTGAGAGTTTATCTATTGTTAGAGATGAGAGATCCAATTCGGATTTTTTGGAGTTTACTCTTGGGATTTCATGGGTTGATAGTTGGGTAGTTGGGAGAGTTAGCCATTACTTTTAGGATCTTATACATATGGAGAATTGGATTGGTGTCTTAGATGGGACATTCTATGAGGGGTGGACCCAATATCTACAGTATATATTTTTTCTATTGATTGGTGGTCTTCATGAGGTCTCTTGTGTGAGTACATTACAAGACAATATTGTGGGTGATAGGTGATCCAAGTCTTTCAGATTGGTTTTTGATCCAGGGATCACTCTTAGTTTCAATTGGGTTCATCTTGTTGATCATAAGGTTGTGATGGCATTCCTTGAGGACAAACAATATTTGGGAAGGGAGGACTGTAATTTTTCCATTTTTGGATTCCCCTGCCTTGTAGTCAGAGCGAGCTTTATGAGTTTATGTCAACCTGACTAGAGGAGTAAAAGGTAGATAACAGTGAGATCGAGAAATTTGGAGGAGGTATATGGGGCCCAGGCTATCCCATTCACCATCTTTCATCATCAAGATAATTTCTTCGTAGTTCTCTTTTGGTTTCGTGGCATTCCAATGATTTCTGTAATTTTGGGTTATTATTGAGCACATTTTAATTAATTACACTGAAGGTGCTATTTGGAGCTTGTTTCTTGGAGGAACACCTTAGTGTAATAGCTTGTTGGAACCGTAATGAAAATATATATTGGATAGGAGGATAAAAAGTGACTTTCAGTGGCTATAGAAGTTATAAGGGAGAATTAATCACTTTTTGGAGTAAAAAGGGTCACTAAATTAATAAAGTGATTTTATGAAGAAATATTAAAGACGAATTAAAAGTCACTTGAATGGAAAAAGGTGAAAGGTGGTATAAAAGAGAGATAGGGGCTTCTATTCTCTCATTATGTTGATGATCATTTTCAATTGTATCTTTGAGCTATGGAAGCTTGAACATTTTGAGGGTTTTGATTGAACAAACCCTAGAGATCAGCAAGGAGGTGAAAGATTCCTTTGTTCAAGGATAATTTTAAGGATGGAAATTTATTTTAAAATGTAGAAACCGTGGAGAAACTTACTAGTCCTTAATATTCCAGCTATAAAATCTTTGGCGATTGTTTTGTAAAAATATCAAAATTTCTAAGGATTTTATATAGTTTGTATAATTTTTTGGCGATTTTTAAAGAAAAATAATTTTATCCTATAAAATTTGGGCTAATCAATTTTAGAATGGCAAATCTTTTTTGGGAAAAAGAATGAAAAATTAGCCCATGGGAGAAATTTAGCCCCTGAAAATTTCCTTTCCTCTATTTCTGATCCAATCTTGGTCAAGGTGGTGAAAGATTCCACCTTCACCATTCTATTTCAGGTTCAGATCCATGTCTTGCATTGTTGGTAGAGGGAGCAACTGTTGGAGGATTCTATAGAGAGGGTGCATTATCCAATAAGAAGGAGTTTGAATTGGCTTCTGGGAGTGATATCTTGAAGAGATCTGAGTTGGTTTGTGTTTGGCTCACGTAGAGAAACGTTTCTTGGAAGCCCTGGGGGTTTCCAGCATCCATATTATTTATTCTTCGAGATGGGGTGAATTTACTGAAGGAGGGTGCACTGGGGGTTTGAGATCTAATTATTTGTGTTCATATTTGACATCTATAACCAGGGGAACTTCTCATATAAGTATACATCATCAGATATACAAGATTGCAACCATTTCATGAAGATTTTACATCATATTTATTGTGCATATTTCAACAGGGCATAAGAAAC
>JASDQU010105583.1:13725-34845 GCA_032191745.1 Picea mariana
TAGATTGAGTGGTACTGCCAATTGCTACAACCAGATTATCCCAGGAGTCTGGAAAATAACATAGCAAAGTAATACACTTATCTTCTTCTGCAATCGTAATATTAATAGAGGCAAGTTGACTTACCAGAGTATTAAACAATTTAGATGTTCTGTCACAGAATATCCATCTTCCATCCTAAGATGATACAAATTCTTTCGAAGAAAGAACATGTTTACCAGGGACTTTGATTGATACAAATTCCCTAACTTATCCCATAGTTCCTTGGCTGTAGATTCTCCCAAAACATTCAACAACACTGAATCTTCCAGGCAGATTCAAATAGTACTCCTTTCTCTTCTGTCCAACTTCTCCCAATATTCCTTTGACATACCAATAGCTGGTGTACTAGTAGTTTGTGTACTAGTCGACTGTGTGACGGTAGGCTGCGTACCAGTAGGCTGTGTACCAGGATCCACAACGATCCATTGTTCTTTGTCTACAATAAGGTCCTCCATCTTGAGGTTCCATAGCTCAAAGTTTTTACTATTGAACTTCTCTATCTCAATTCTAGATGAGCTCGCCATTCCTCTTTCTATACTCTAATCTCCACTGCAAAATCTCCCACTAAACCCAAGTTTATCAAAGACCTAAGATAAACTTGATATATCAAGACCGAGCCAAACCCTCAACAACAAAGGTGTCCCTCTAAAGCCAAAAAAGAGCTCTGATACCACATGTAAGTTTTAAACTTGCGAAGTAAAGCAATGCATATAGATTCTTAATCAAAACATAAATTAATCAATTTCTCATTCACATAGTACACAAAGATTTATACTGGAAACCCTCAATCGGGGAAAACCTTTCTTATATTCATTATATCGAATTTCACCATTCACCATACAATATATACAATGTTTTTAGGTATTCCATAGATACCAAAACCCTAATCCCTTAATATGGGATTAATTTAGAAAACCGCTAAAAATAGCAAAAACCGCCCAAAATTATTTTTTGGGGCACTGCCCCGAACCCTATCGGCCCCAGGCTACCGCCTAGTGCTGAACGCAGTGTGTAAATAGGGGGGGGCATACCTGCCCCCCCTGGGACCCCCCTTGGAAGTGCCCGATGCACATGACACAAAGAGCGACACTACTAGAGGGATCGTCATATGCAGTTGTCGAATAAGACGCACCCACACACACACATGCAAAGAATATAACACATACCCAAAAAGAATATCCAGATCGATACAAGTGGCATAAGACATAGTTGGAAGCCCAAGATTTACTTTCTTAAACTGATTTAAGATCTCAAAATATGTGGTTAGATATTCTTCCAGACTCATTCCCTTCAAGATTTCTTCCAGATCCTCAAACTTGGAATGATCCATTCTGCATTGTGTGAGGAGGGAATTGTACTGCTCTTGGTCATGTAATTTCCCTTTTCCATCCCAAAATGGTGGGAGGCCTTTGATAAACAATTGTTCAAATGTATCCTTAAATTCTTGTATACTTTGCTCCATTTGCACGGCTTTGGTTTGAATTGACTTTAGAAAATTGTGCTTAGCGATGATCCTCCTGGCCCAAATGATCAGTGCAGTCCTGTCTTTGACCACAATGGTCTGGATTTCAGCAGTGGGAACATAATTCAACAAATTTATAGAGTTCTAGGCCCATTCTGAGGGATTTTTTTCTAGTGTTTCATTTATAACCGTACACCTGCTTCGGGCAGTGATAGCCATGCTGTCTTTATCATTTATAAAATTTAACTACACCCTGAACTTAGAAACTTCAGCAACAATAGAATCCAAAATTACATGTTTAGCTCCTTGCAACAATAATTTTCCTTTCAACCTCGTCTTTAGCTTGTTCACCCTTTCTTGTAAATATTGATTTTCCTTTTGGAATTGGGCGATATTTTCATCCTTCATTTTCATCTCTTGCTGCAAATTTTCTATGACCTCCTTAAGGGTCTTGATCTTTCCTGTCTTCAAGCTTACTTGTGACATAGCCTGAACCAATTCATCAACACTTGATCCAGTTTTTGTAGTAAAAGGTACAATAGCAGCCATGTCTGATGTTACTTCTTGTCCTTGTGACCAATTCTCTTTTTCCTTTTCCAGCTCCAATACTTTGGCTTTCTAATTTATTTCTTCATGTCTAAATGTCTCTTTTTCTTTTTCTAGAGAAGCCAACTCTGTTTTCTGTGGATGTTCTATGGAAGACATATTCAACTTCTTTTTCATGCTTTGAATCAATTTGTCTTTCTTGTCTAAGGAATCTTTTACTCCTCGAGGGCCTTCAGATTCCAATCTTCTGACCTAGGTCTTCCAGGCTCTGCTAGATGCTTTTTCCTATTTCAATTGTCCATCCAATTTAAGTGCATGGGTTTTCAGTCTTGAAACCCTCAAACTCAGACTTAGGTAGTCTGAATATAACATGTCACTGGAATTTCTGTGGAATTTTACCTTATCTGGGGCATCGATATTTTCATAATGCATCTTGATTTTAAACACTTTATCCTCATATTCCACCACTATATTAAGTGTCTTCCTTTCTACATCCTTGACTGAAAACGAGGAAGACTTGTGCTAGGATATCCTCTCTACTTCAGGTAACAAATATCTTATTTCACTCATGGCCAGATTTCCTTTCACAATGTATTGGTTTGCTAAATATTCTTTGGATTGGTAGACCGCTCCAAGTGCCTTATTAAAGACATGTTTCTTGTTGCTTAAAGCTCTTGAACTACTTTCACCCTGTGGCATGTTCCTTGTATCAGCCTCTTCGATTTTGGTCCTACTCTCCACCATCTCCATGTTCATTTTCTCTTCAGGTTCTTCCTCCTCCATGTTTACTATCTGTGGGAAATGGGTGATTTTCATTTTCTTGGGAACATTTTGTTGACCACTGGTGCCTAGGGCCTATGAAATGCTCCTCTTGTTATAAACACTCATCTTGGGAGCTTTAATAATCAAACTTGGAGAAGTTTTCTATATAAGGATCTGCTACGGGGCCGAATCTATTTGTTGTGTCTGATCAGGCTGCAAAATGACTTCCATATCTGCATAGGTTTCCATATTTGTCAGTTTATCAAATCCTTCAACATGCTCATGCTCATAGGGGCCTTGTTTGCTCATCAGTCTTGTTTTATATATGACCTGACGTGGATAATATTTCCTCCTTTGTAACCGTGTAAACCAAAATTCACTGAGCTTGGCCTGGATCCGAGGAAAATAGGACCTAGTCTTTACCACAAAGGGCCCTATTATGAAAGGAAAATTTAAGTTAGATGCATTGTGCATTTTTAGAAAATGTTCTTTTTCTGAGATGATCCTTTGCCTGATGAAATCTAGGGAAAAGACTCCGGTAGTCAAGAAAACAGTAAAAGGTAAGGTCCCTCTTGATAACCATATAACCAAATTATAGTAGAGTGCATGAAAAGCACCCAATCTCCTACCCTGTTCTCTGGATTGGGCTGCAGAGAACTTTTCATTTATTCCAAAACCCTTGGCAGGCTGGTGCTGGAAATTAAGCTATAAAACCTGGACATGATCTTATTTATAAAAATAAGCATTGTGATCCTTTTGCATTCAGTCAAGATGAATGCAGCTTCAGGGAACTCTATCTTATTTGTTTCCAGGAACATTCTCAGCAAGTGTGTGTGATAACTGAAGTGTCTCAATGATTGGAAATTTACTAGTTGTTTGTGCAAATTATCAGCGATGAACTCTTCAAGGTTGATGCAGATTGACAGACTAGACTCTGGTTGAAAAAAGGTCAACAGAAAACCCAACATGACCTCTATAACAAACTTGTCGTTATCTAATCCTAAAATTTGTCTGAGTATGGAACATGCCCACTGGACCTCAATAACCATGACACTTACTTTCATAGGCAATGTCGGACTCTCAGAATGATGTTCGGGTTTAACAATGGTTTGCAAAAATAGGGTTTTGACCTCGAGGGGACATTCTCTGTAGACTGTAATAAGTTTCTCTTCCTCGAAGGGCTCAAGCACTGTGGGGGAAGACTCTGGTGTACTGAGGGCATGTTGAATTGATGGGATATCTACTCTGCACAAGACCTCTGACCATAACTTATTCAAAACAACCTTTTCTTCCTACGAGTACTATTATGCACACCATCTTATGAATTATGGGAAAGGGAACGCAACTTCAACAACGTAAGGGGTTATGGAGGCTTGGGCCACTTCAAGGAAGGGTATTCGTTTCCTGACATTATCTAAAAAATTGTCTCTGGATACAGAAAAGGGGTTAGACGGTTATTTCTGTGTCAAATATATCGAAGTCCCTGTCAATTAGGGATTCTTATCTATAGGAGGGATCTTGCTCTGTTACGGATAAAATGACAGGATTCATGGCCATGATGAAAAATACATGTGAATGAGTGGAGAATGCATGATTCTGGTTCAATATTAAGCTTCAGTTCGAACGGAGCGTTTGCACCAATTTTCAAACGTTCAAATAATTTGAAATATCATAAAATAATGACCGGGGCCCTCCTTTTATATGCACTTTTCGATATCGGGGGTGAGGCAAAGTGATTTTGGGTAGACCGCTTTTCACCCCGATATGCCTCTAGTGGCGCCACATGTCTGTGAGCTAAAACCATGGTATTTCCCCCGGCCCACTCTCGAATGATTATCCTTTGTGCTATTTCCTCACCAGATATGTCTCCTGACCGTCGATCTGGTTGTTTAAGATTCGTGGCCTGTCGGGCCCCATCAAATTTCATGCCTCTGCTAAATTTATCCCTTCTCTGCTAGATTTGACCCGATACTCCAAACTATTGCGCCTCCATATCGATGTAGCTCCTCGCCAAATTTTGAGACTTGGATTCCATCAAAAGAAAAATGTTGTGGTGATAACAACTCCTAGACCTGTAGTACTAGAAAAAATGAAAAAAATATTAGGAAAATCATTAGAAAATTAAACCAAGGGAGGATGGTGATTCTCCATAGGAACCTGGGGCTAAGGATAGTCCAGCTTGGAGAAGTCTATATTAGCTATCTTCTTGACGAGCAAGTTCATCTTGTGGTCCACTAACTTTACTTGGAGCTGCACATTATCTAATTGGAGGAGGATTTCCTGATGGGATTGTTATTGGGTAAATCGATAGATGAAAACATGAACTAATCCCCCTAGATCCACCTGGATCTAGAACAAAATGAGATGGAACAAGGTGCTTTCCCTAAGTTGCAATAATTGAGTTTACTATCCAAAGAGGAATATATAACGTACCTTATGAATCACTTCCTTATATATTTGTTGTCCCTACTTCACTCTAATGCTCTTGTGGAATTAGATTTGCGACAACACAAACCAACCAACGTGAAAGCAACAATAGTATAATTCAATGACAACCTAAACATGTGATCAAGGAATCACATAATAAAATACTAATCATTTTATGGGAAAGAGACGTGCCACTGTATTATATTAATGAAAAGTAGAAGGTACAAATGAATTGCCTTGATGTTGCAAGTTCCCTTTTAGTGGTCCTTCGTTCCAACACACACATACACTTGCTATGAAATTCGCATGAAGATAATACACAAATTCTTGATGGGCAAATGGTGGCCTCAAGCATCACTAGAAACATGATTCTTCACATAGTCTTCATCCTATTCTTTCATCAATTCTTTTCTTAATCTTTCTTAACCTTTTCCATGAGAAGACCATGATTATATAGGAGAAGGTGAAGTGGTTAAAGGGATGAGGATGATCCCACCAAATCAAAGAAACTAGTAGAATCACAACCATACAGATGCCACCTCACATTCTAGAAGATTCCCCTTCTAGAAACTTTATGAAACCTCTTTCCTCTTTTAGCTTTGGAACACCGCTGCACACTGCTTATATAGAAGCCTGTGGAAATCCCACGGCCAACTATAGAGCAGCCTACAGAAATGATAGATTTCCACACTATGTAATATGTGCAGCTTGCAGACCCTTTCTAAAAAGCAGTCTTGTAGAGGAGGAAATAAGTTGCTTTTCTCAGGAAAAAAGTCATGTTGGGAGCCTGAACACATGTTTGTGAAATCGTCACTAGGGTGACCAAAATAATGTATAACATGGATTCATGTCTTTCTACCATCACTTTCCCCATTATCATTTTCATATTCCAATAGAGGTCAATTTTTCGATAATACTTAGATTCCCTAGCTTGTGTGGAGCTAGGGTTAGGAATCCAGTGGTTGAAACTTTTGGTGACCTCTTCATCAGATATGAATCACTGAAGGACCCTAACATTAGCTTCTTTAATATCAATCTAGGCTTGGAATTTTGGTGGAGTGTGTGCTTGATAATCGATTGCAGAAATTCTACTACTAAGTGAACTATGGAAAAAATTACCCTATGATGACCTCCCTGGGAGAGATGATGGGAACCACCTCAAGCCATAAGAATGATCTGGAAGGGAATTAAAAAGAGGAGGTGGAGGGAGAGAGAAGCAACATGACATGAAAAGGATGGAATCAGAGAAAAGCATAGGGAAGCAAGAGAGGGAGAAGAAAGCAATTAGAAGAGAGACAAGGGAGGGGCCTGATAAAACCTATCAAAATGCATGGAAACAAGACACATCTGGAAGGATCCCATGAACTGAACTGAAGTTTCTATAACTGGTAATAATTTTATCTAGAACTCGAAAATCCAGGGGAGGAGGAGAGGCGTAATCATCATGAAGAGAAAGGATGCTACCACTGGAGAGCATGAAAATGAATGAATGGTCATGTGTTGAAATAATGAGGGGCCAGTTGTTGAATATATGATCACATATGGGACAAGTGGGAACTCGTCTTGGGGAGTATACCCTCGGGTTTTTTTGACCCTGACACTCAATCCGGGGAGGCTATGTCTTCCTCCGTGAGGGTAAGGAAGTCAACATGGAGATCAAAGGGGTGGGAGGGATTCCATTTTATATCCAGTTGTCATTGCATTGTGAGGATTCCCTCATTGGATAATATATCTGCAACTTTGTTGGAAGAGAATTTAACATGAGAGGGGATTATGAATCCAATTTTGGGAATGAGAGATTGAATTCCCTTGAGACTTCCTACCAAATGCAAGCTTAGAGAGACTTTTCTTATGGAGGAGCCCTGTTGAATTTTTTTGAGCATACAAATAATGATTTGAGAGTCCCCCTCTATCACCATCTTGTGAAAACCTTCCCAAATTGCAATACTTAGAGATTTTTCCAAGGCTTTTAGTTTCGTTGATTTATTGTTGTCAAAGCCTATGTAGTCGACATAAAGCCAGAGTATTTTACCATTTTCATTATGAAATGCTGCCCCTAAGCCTGCATGGTCAATATTTCCTTTGGAGGCTTCGTAAAAGTTGAGTTCGAGGAAGTTGAGGGATGGGGGATCCAAAAGGACATGAGAGATGACACCAGTGGATGATATCTTATAACATGTGGAAGAGGAGGGGTGGTTCATCTAGGTCCTTCATGATACGATTATCCTGAGCAGTGCATTTCCAATCCTGGTCTGACCATTGGGAAATAAGAGTAGTTTCTTTGATGTTGCTTTTGATTTTTCTTGATAAGAAGTTTGTTCCCATATGTTTGTTTTTGAATATCCTTCAATTACATTCCTTCCAAACTTCCCAAAGAAAAAAAATAGGGAAGATTTGTTATGCTTGATTTAGGATAGGATTGGTAAAATAAGAAGATCGCCAATTTTCTTCTTCTGATCAAAGATGTGGAAAATAAGTTCTTCTTGATACCAAAGGTTTGAATAAAGGGAACATGAATTTAAGATATGCTCCATGGATTCCCCATATTGAGTTCATAGCATACAAACAATAGGTCCAAGAAAACCGCGATGAATAAGGCTATCCCAGGCTAGGATTTTCCATGGGCCAACAACCAAAGGAAGAAGGATACTTTCATCCTTAATTTTTTATTTCATATTATAACTCATAGATCTTGAGAGGGTAGGTATTTATATCTAATTGGTAAGCTTCTTGAACGTTTAACCAACCTGCTAGTCTCTAACCCCAATTTTTTTTGTCTAGCTCCTCTTGTATTATGATTTTTCTACTTGAGAAATATTTCTAGAAATTGTTCCAATTTAGATCAGGCAAGAGAGGTTTCCATTGATCCTTAGGGAGCTAAGTGTGCCATTGATATCCTTGGCATGAAAGAAACCAATGCTTGTATCTGATGATCATACTATCTTGTAAGGATTACTTATTCGAAGAGGAATTTTTTGCTGCCATGCATCATCCCAGAATAGGGAGTGGTTTCCATTTTGGATTTCCAAAAAATTATGTTGATGGATGAGATTTTTTTTGTTCCAGGATGCATTCCATATCAGGGACCCTGAGATGTGTCCTTCTAACTGAATGAGATTGTGGGGCTCCATATGGGCGTAATTTTTCCTGTGCCAGACATGTCTCCAGAGATTGTTACTGCTATTGAGCCATAACCAACATGTTTTTGTACCAAGAACCGAGATAAGAATTTTTGGGTTGTAGTTTCCAAGGTAGCCTTTGATTTTAGGAAGATACAATTTATCCCAGGAAACCATATACTGTTTTCTTTCCTTGCATGTGCCTCCCCACAGGAAGGTTCTATGGATGTTGCAAATGACTTTCAGAATAAATTTTGGTGCCACAAGAGCTGAAAACATGTAAAGTGGAATTGCTTGTAGGATTGAAATGAGTAGTAATGGGAACCCTATGGTGTTGAGTGAATGGAATGACCAGCTAGCGAGATTTCGGTCCATTTTTAGGAGAGGATCTTCCCATGAGGAGTTGCGCAATCCATTTTCACTTAAAGGGGAACCAAGGTATTTGGACAGAAGGGAGCACCTTTGAAAGCCAATAATCCTGGAAATGTGGACCTATATTGTAGGATTCGTGTTAAAGAAAAATAATTGAGATTTAGAGTGATTTATGGAAGTATCTTAGGCATTCATGAAGTCGGTGAGGAAATTATTTATAGATCTAGTTTATCCAATAGTGGGTTGGACCATAAGCATGATATCATCAAAAAATTATTGATGGGAGACAAGGAGATCATCCCCATGTAGTCTAAGACCTATTATTTTTTTATCTACCACAACAACTTTGAGAGATCTGCCCAAGCCTTCAACCATTAAAATAAAGAGGAATGGAGAGAGACGGTCTCCTTGTCTAATTACTTGAGAAGGGGAGAAGGTGGTTGAGGGAGAACCATTGAAAAGGATAGAGAAGAGGGCAAAGGAAGTGAGGGTCAAGATCCATTTGATCTAGATAGGGATGAAACCAAAAGATCAAAGGATATGGTGGATGTACTACTAGCCAATTTTGTCAAAGGCCTTAGACATGTCTAATTTAATGACCATGCCTATGGATTTAGTATATTTGAGAGAGTGGATCATTTTACGGGGAAGGATGATACCATCCATAATTTTCCTACCTTCCACATAACTAGTTTGTTCTTGAGATATAAGGAAAGGGAGGAGGGGCTTGAGGCGATTGGCTATAAATTTTGTGATAAAATTGTAGAACACGTTTCAAATAGAAATGAGACATAATTTAATCATGTCCTCCAACTTTTCCTCCTTGGGTATCAAGGTGAGGAAGGTGGGGTTCAAGGATGGGAGAATGTTGGCAAACTAGTGGCATTCCTCATCCAAGTCCCAAACATCAATTTTTATAATTCACCAATAGGCTTGGAAAAAACAAGTGTTAAAGTCGTCTAGGCCTGGTGATTTTCCTTTGGGAATTTCTAAGACAAATTTTACTGCTTCCTCAAAGGTAATGGGGCACATCAGAGCCTCATTTTTCTCCCATTAGACTAATTAGGGAATATGTCGAATGATTTTTTGTATTGTAGATTTTCTTTTAGCCAAAGGAAGAGATCAAAGAGATTTGTACAAGTCTACCAAT
Source organism: Picea mariana (assembly GCA_032191745.1). Taxonomy (NCBI): domain Eukaryota; kingdom Viridiplantae; phylum Streptophyta; class Pinopsida; order Pinales; family Pinaceae; genus Picea; species Picea mariana. The sequence continues at coordinate 23,604 of JASDQU010105583.1, forward strand.
TCATGCTCCATGTATGCATGTTCTGTGAGAATATTACCTTGGATGTATTTTAATGAGGTGAGTGATTCTGATGTAGTATCGATATCATGGACCTATGAAATAATTTAGAATTTTTATCTCCTTCTTTGAGCCATCTGACTCGTTATTTTTACTTCCAATGAAACACTTCCTTTTTGTCCTGGATTTTGAGATGGTATTGGAGTTGTGTTTTATCTGTTATAAACTTCTCTATTCTTCCTTCCAAGATCATTCCTTGTTGAATCTATTCCATTTGATGCTCCATTCTTTCTTGGCTTTGAAGATATTTCCAATTTCCTCCTTGTTCCATTTTTTAAGATGGTGCTTGATGTGTTTAAGATTTTGTTGGAATCTATACATTGGAGAGATGGAATTAGGAGTTATTTTTTCCCACCAGAGTTTGATGTTTTCCTAGAAGTTGGGGTGGTCAAGCCAAAATATTTTAAATAGAAAAGGTCGATTGAAAGGGATGCCCTTGAGATGAATTTCTAGCTTGATGGTCCAATGATATGAGCTTCCACAAGGAAGGATGTAGGATGATAAGTGAAGGCCTATTAGCATTAGATATTCAGTCCAAATTGGAGGATACTTGGTACTTCCCCCTCATATATTGTTCCACGTGTGCATTCCATTCATTTTTTCTAGATCAACCAGGTTTAGAAGTTGAATGGTTTCATTGAATTGTTGGGAGTCCTAGTCGACTCTTTTGATTCCCTCCCTCTTTTCCGCAAGGGAGGTAATGATGTTGAAATCATTTCCTATTATTCAATGGTTGTTTCCAATGATGGGCTTGAGGATATGGATGGAGTTTTTCCATGATGGAGTGGGAACCATAAATGTTAGTGAGATATCTCGATTATGAGGAACCCACTATCTAGAATTGAGATGAAAGAGAGTGTTGATTTGAGAAAAAGTTGTAAAATGAGACTTATATTAGGTTCCATAGGTTTTGTGTATCCCCTGTTGTACCCTGCACATCAATTTAAATTGCTTGGGAACCCTACCAAATCCAATGGGCTAGAGTTGAAATGATATTGCTAAGACATTTTGTTTCTTGTAACATGACTAGGGTTGGTTGTTCTTTAATAATTTTGTGCTTTAGTAGCCTATGTTTGGTTTTCTCCATTCAGTCCACAAATATTCTAGGAGATAATCTTCATGAGAAATGGGGAGCGGTTGGAGGGAACTTGGTGTTCATCAAGGCAATACAGCCCGAGTTAACCAAAAGTTCACCAAGCTCTTGGAGAAATTGCTTGTTTCTTCTTAGACCTCTTTTTTTTTTCCTCCCTAGAGGTTTTGGAGTTCTCATGTGAAGAATGAGTTTTAATACCAAATGAGGAAACATAAGAGTGCATACCTTTGGAGGGTGGTTCACAGTATACCTTGATGCAGACAAGGGCATCATTCAGAAGTCTATTTGGACTTGTTTCTTTGGAATAGAATTCAAGTCTTGTCACTCACATGCAACAACTATATATTGCATATATAATTCACCAACATCCATCTCTTCACCATCTTTGAAGTCTATTTGTTCTCGACTATCCTCCTGCATTTTCTCTTCTTCGATGGCTAAGTCTAAGGAGTTTAAATCCATGGTTTTATGACGCTTGGTGTTGTCATATGTATTGTATTCATTATTGGGGTCCACCTTTGGTCAAGTCTCCTTTAGAGGACTACCATCATGCCCCTATTTATTTTTTTATAGGGTTTCATAGAAATTGATCATTTTAATGTCTATGTTTGATCGAGGGGGTACAAGGTTTCTGTGACGTACCAATCCACCAATATGTTGGGTCACACTACCTCAAAGTACCCTTCAAGAATGCTCTGAATAACACTCTGAGGCATACTTGGAATCAACACAATGAAAAACTATTCACTCTGATACCAATCTTAATGCACCGAAAACATCAAACCCAAGACAATTTTCTCATCCACAAATATAAAATGTACTCATTGCCCAGGGACTTCCAAATTCACCATCTTGGATTAATATGATTATGTTCCAATATTTCCATGCAAGAAACATGAATCCAAGTAATGAAATCAAACCAAAACATGCTAAACCATAACATAAATGAATAGCATGCCATGCAACAACATTAACAACAACCAAGAACAACATAAACACATCATCTCATAGATGATATTAGTACATAGTAGAATACAAATAAATATATAAGAAAACATAGAGAGAACTCATCATTGATTAAACCATTCACCAACTGGTTGTAGACCAAGGACGTTCCTCCCAACCATAGACATTGTTGTTCATTCACTCTCAACAACATTGTCACCCTCGATCCATGGATATGAATCCACAAGGACAGGTCCTAGGAAAAATATAAAACATAGAATATTTGGCTAACAATATCTCAATTTTTACCAACCACATAGAAATCCTAATTTCCATCTCTCTTCCCCTTCAGCTTTCACAACCCCAGATAAATGAACCCCTTTCTCTACCATGCAGTCCCTCAGGATATTCCAATTTCTTTCCATGGATCTAGTGCTTCTGGTCAAGAAATCTCAATGATGGAACTCAAAGGCTTATCATCTATGGACAATTATTCCAAAATTTCCATCAATATCATGCCCACATGCATCCATTCCCTCCTGGAATGATAATTAAATTCTTACATCCATCTAACAATGGCTCTCCTCTTACAACCATTCGTTTCCATGCCTAGACCCAGAGCACACGAATGAGAAAGAATGAGAAAAATGATAAAATGAATGTGCCACCATGGAAGGAAGAGCAAGAAATGAAGAACCAAATGAGTGATCAACCCCCAAATCATCCAAAGATAAGGTTTATATACTTAATTGAATTAAATAACCACATGGCCTCTATTATTGGACAAATCAGTAGGTGCAGACACTAACAGATCTCCCTAGATCCACCTGGATCTAGAACAAAACAAGACAGGACACGACTCTTTCCCTAAGTTGTAGTCATTGAATCTAATAAAGAGAAGAAATAAGTGACATACCTTGATACCACTTCCTTGGGTATCTGTTGTTCCCGCTTCGCTCTGACACTCTCGTGAAGTCAAGTCCAAGACAACACAAACCAACCAAAGTGAAGATAGCAAAGTATATTCAATGTCAACTTATGCATATGATCAAGGAGTTACACAATAAAGTAAGAGTGACTTTATGGGAAAGGGACATGCCGCTGTGTCATATTAATTGAAAGTAGAAGATACAACCTGATCGCCTTGATGTTGCCATCTTCCTTTCAGTGACCCTTGGTTCCAACACACACACTTGGTCTGTACTTGCATGAAGAAGATCCAAAACCTCTTGATAGACCAAATAGAGCCTTCAAGCTTCTGTCCAAGTAGGGTTCTTCACACAATTCTTTCACCAATTCTTCATTCAATCTTGCTTAACCTTTTCCATGAGAAACATTTCAATAAATAGGAGAAGGAGAGATGGTTACATGGATGAGGATGATCCCATCAAATCTGAGAAGTCAGTAGAATGAAAACCATGTGAATGGCAACTCATTTTCTAGAAGATTACCTTCTAGAACCCTTGAGACCTCTTCTCCTTTCCAAGCTTAAAAACAGGTTCACATCCTATATATGGAGCAAACTACGAGAAGTTCTCACCCTAAGTGTGGGTGGCCTACAAGAATAAAGGATTCTCACACCCTAGACCACAGGCAGCCTGCAAACTCATCTTAAAAATATGTTTTTGGAAGAAGACATGAGCCACTTTTCTCAGGAAAATAGTCCTTATTGGGAGCCTGAATAAATCACTGTTGAGACATCACCAAAGTGACCAAAATCTTGTGTAACAGAATGGCCCCCAAAGTATGAGGCCAGAATCTGTGACAACCGAAATACTTTGTAAACCGCGTGTGTGTGTCAGAAACCAGGAGCGCACCTAATTGGAAACCTGCAAACAACCAAGCATCTGCAGAATATAATACCAGTTATGAGGTAGGCATTCCCACACTCAGATCACAGACGTATGACATCATGAATGTAGGTCATGGCCACCAATCATACACTGTGGATCCATGCCATCAAAACACTGCATAGCCACCAGGAATACACTATGGATCTATGTGAAAAGACTTAAATTAAGATGACATAGCCACATGACATACAAAGTGGATCTATGTGCCGATGCAAATCATAGATACTCCATCGCAGCCTGGATTAAAAATATGAGACCCAGGGTCTTCAAACCCATCACCTGAAAGTACGAATCTAGCCATGTTATTACTTGTGTTGAAGTTGAACATGGTAGAAACCACTTGATTACCGGTCGTTGACAAAAACCATTAACAAGTGTGAGGGAAATCACCATTGATGTCAATGAATCCCAAGGTACTGAAGAACAATTCGAAGGAATGTGAATGAATGAGCTGAAGTCGAGCACCCGACAGAATATCTTGATCAGGGATCAATGATGTGAAACCCCTGTCGAAAGCGAAAATACCTACCATTAAGGCATGCAGGCTCTAAGGTACTAAATAATTTCTAAGTCTTGTTTCTGGATAATGAGTTGGAGTCGACGGTACAAGACTTGTCACAGGAGGGCCTTGATGTATCCCCCATCAATGACATGAAATAAGTAACATATTTTGAGGGTGAAATAGAGTATGGATACAGGTTGAAACATACATAGGGAAGGCCGACATAGTAAGAATGGACAACTGCAGATGGTCGACTCAATAAAGGGCTTGGATGAACTTCTCTTGAACATATGAATGACACGACCAAGGACTTGGCAGCATTGACTCAAAGACGACCCAGGATATGACCTTGTGGTAATTCGAATGAGAGACAAATGGATTTCCTAAACTGGTTTCAAATGATGAACAGGGGGTGTCATGTTCAAGAGTGACGCTTACTACCATTAATATGAATATGAAAACACATCCCTTTCCCAAAATTTCCCCCACCATTTCTGGCGAGTACCTCTTTATTTTTACACAAGCTTGAGGAGGATAACATGTGCTTGTTGATGTAAGCTCATCCTTCGGACGAGTCCCTTGGAGTATATTTAACGAACCCTAGAAAGGAGTGGCTCGGTCCCGTTGCAGGTCTTTCGATGTTTGTTTAACGAGTCCAAAGATAGAAAACTCATGGGTTTTTCATGTTTTGAGAGTCTGAAAAACACTTAAAGAGAAATCTCTCAGTTCCTTTTTCATAAAATAGTTCGACAGGACTGAAAAAGTGATAAACTATCACCTATCGAACGTCTCGTTCAGATACTTTTACGAGCGTGAATAGAACAAGGTCGCTCGGCCATCTTTTCGTTTTTATGGAGTGCGAAAAGAGATTAAAGGATACTCCTTTGCGTTCGTTGTTTTCGTGTGACCATGACGAGTACGAAAAGATGAGAAAAGTATACTCGGTTACGTTCTCATGTATTTTCGAGCGTGAGAACGAACGAAGACTGAGCTCGAAGTTTTTTCTAAAAACCCTAAAAAGCAGTTGTACATGCGACAAAAAGAAAAAACATCTGTACTCCTTCGTGTGGATGTCAAAGTTGCTATATCTGCAAAAGTCACACTCATAGGACTATTAGGCATTAGGTTTTATAGACAAAACAATATAAAAATCAACAAAAATGGTAAAAAGTGAATAAATATAGGTAAAAAGGGCTTTTACCATTTTCATTGTGATTTTGCCCAAAACTTTGCCCTATACACCTCATTTTCCCCCAAATTTCATTGCTTGATCGCGGGAGGCACAAGTGACCATTTGGCGAACCGTCTCCGACAACGAGGTAAGCTCTTGATCTTCTACCTTTTCCATGGTTTATGTTTAGTTTTCATTGGCAATTTGCAAAGTTTTAGGTTCATTTTAGGGCCACAACTTGCACCCAAGCATTCTTGTAGGCTGACCATGCGGGACCTACGAGAATCTAGGATTCTCCCAGGTGACCTTAAGGGCACCTGCGAGAATCTCGCACTGTGCTAAAGAGGCACCTACATGGGCCAAAAAATGAAATTTAAATTTGATTTTTTCTCAATAAAAAATGTGCCAAGTTTTGAAAAATGTTGCTGACCTTTCTCTCCCGGCTCTTGGGCAGGTGTTTGATCATCACAATGTTGGAGTGGTGAGAAAGAGAACATGAAGAGGAGGATGCCATTGCCGGGAATGAGCCGGGTACCATCGCTGCCCTCCGGGACTGTGGGATCTTGAAATTCTTCAAGATTATGGGCATGAGGGCCCAACTCAGATTGTTGGAATACCTGGTTCATATGTGGGACGTGGACCGACAATTGTTTCACGTGGGAGTCCACACTTTGACCCTAGATATCGAGGATATCTATTTTCTAAAAGTTCTATCATGACATGGGTACCATTCTAGCTTGACCGGTGGCTGAGGTGGCAGACTCCCTATGAGTGAGTATTGTCGTTGGTATTGTGTTCCTGAGGCAGAAAAAAGCAAGGGCAAGGTTGCTATTTGGGGGGTCCAAGACTTGACCTTGCGAACCATTTTGTTCACTATAGCATGCATGGCTAGGAGCACAGCTCCACACATGGCTCTCCAGAGCTACTTCCAATATGCCATAGAGAGCACAGAGCCACAAGTCTTCAACTAGTCGGATGCAGTTCTCCGTTGTATGAAGAGGCAATTGATGAAGTGTAGGAGGGGAAACTTGAAGCAGTTTGGGATCACTTTAGGTGTCCTTCTTCCTCGAGAGGGTCCCGTTGCTGAGATTACAGGTTGATTGGGGTTTACCGGCCCCACATGATCCAAGGATGCTGAGGTGGTGCAACATCATGGCCCGACACGTAGCTATGCCCATCATCAAGTACAATGATTCATTTTTCGACTGGTTGCAGCCCCAACTATTGATGATTGATGACTACACATATGTTGGTTTGGATTTCCGGGGGGATCCGGATTTGGCCCTACCTGAGGATGCTCAATGGGGTGATTTAGGTAAGAAGTACACATTTTGTTCTTTTTAAATGTTTTTGTAATTTTTATCATATAAAATGTTTTTATGTTTGTCCAAGCACTAATCAAAAATATCTTTTTGATGACACAGATGTGGGGCCATATCGACCTCCAGGAACGTCTCCTATTCAACAACGAGGAGAGGCAGCTCCAGTGGCACGATGGGATGCCGAAGACTACGAGGCAATGGAGAAGAACTTGGAGGGGTTGACCGCTAACATCCCAGATATGGCTATTGGGGAGATCCCTAGACATTATCAGTGCTATACTGTGGGCGTGTCAGAGTCTATTAGTCAACTGCTTCGTAGGGTGGCCCGGGTAGTCGTGTGTTATCGTGAGCGTCATCCGTGACGCTATTTTGTGAAAGCTATGGGATTCACATTTTGAGATTTTGGTCCTTGGACCAGAACTTTTTGTAAAATATTTTGATCGTTATATACATATACATGGCTTCTACCGGCTTATCTTGTGTTGTGTGATACATGTGATGTGATTGGTTTATAAATGGCCCAAATGTCTGTTTAATACATAGTTAGCTAATGCATCAGTCAATGTATTTAGACATCTAGGAATGTGCTGATACTCAATATAATCAAAATATGTTCCAAGAGGCGAATTCATAAATATACCCACAATAAAGTAGGACTTCGAATAGCATAGACATTACTTAGTTGTAGTACTACTAGTTGCGAATTGATTCGTACAACCAGGTGGTGGATACCGAGCAAAATAACATCAATCAACAACTCGATGACGACGCTATATTCTGCAATATTGTTGGTCGCACGATCGAGACACACACCTCGTAGAGTGATAAGTTTGTTTGTATGGGCATAAATTTCCCAAGCAGCAGAAGAAAGGTTCTAAGTATTACGACTAGCGCCATTAGCGAAGCCAATGTGGGGTAGCGAATACTCCGACATCTAGAAACCAAGCACAATGTAATATAAGTGGTCGAGGGAAGAGACCAAATAACGAAAAAATGCATACTACAGTAACACACAAAAAGTATGGTACAATAAAATAGAAGCACTCATGCACATGTGATCTTAGGCATAGTACTTCCTTAAGTACAACCCATTTCTAGGTTCACTCAAAGGGATACCGTCGTAGTCCACTAACTCATAATCTCCTTTCTCCAAAACTCGTCTAACGATATAAGGACCTCGCTACATAGCTTCGAATTTTCCTGCTCCTAGCATATCCCGATCTTGTTCGTAAAGGAGAACCAGATCACCTTCGGAGAAAACAAGAGGCTTGACATGTTTGTCGTATTGGGCTTTGACACATTTCTTCTGGGCTTCTATGACTAGGGTGGCGTCACGACGAGTTTCGCCTAATTGCATGAGATACAACAGACGTTCTTCTTCTGCAGAAGTGTTTGGGAGGAGTTTGATGACTAGTTTTAGGGAGGGTATCTCACATTCAATTGACAGGATGGCTTCGAGACCATTGACTAACTCGAATGGTGTAAACCCGATGGCAGACTTAACGGATGTCTGGTAAGCCCACAATGCTAAAAAAAACATCGTGTGCCAACTCATTTTGTGAATCCCTATCATTCGTCAAAGCATGGTAATGAGGACTTTGTTAATTTCTTCAACTTGGCCGTTGGCTTGTGGGTAATAGGGTGTTGAGTTTTCATGGCGAAGACCCAACTTTTCAGTGAGTTCGAACATCATGAAGTTTCTAAAGTGGCTACCGTGATCAGTAACGATAGTCCGAGGAACACCAAAACGAGCTATGATGTGATTGAATATGAATAATTCTGTGGTCTTTCCGGTGTTTTCAAATGTCGGCATCGCCTCAGCCCATTTTGTAAAATAATCTAGGGCTACAATAATGTATCCATGCCCCCCGGCCGAGTGAGGGTGACATGTCATGAAATCAATACCCCATTTCACAAAAGGACCAACGAAGACCACCGGGTGAAGAGGAGCAGGATGTGACTGTATTTTATTGTTGTAGGTCTGGCAAGCGCGACATTTTTGGATGACAATTATACAATCGTTAAATAAAGAAGGCCAAAAATACCCTGCTCACAAGATCTTTTGGGCAGTAGCATACCCAGACATATGACCACCACAGGCACCATAATGGCATTCATTTAGGGCTTTCTCGGCTTTGTAAAATGTGAGGCAGCGTCAAAAAATGGAGTCAATCCCACGACGATAAAGAGTATCACCGAGGATAATATACTAATGGTCTTGGTAGCATATGCGACGACGGTCAGTACTAGACAAATTGGGCCAGAAAGTCTGGGTTTGGAGATATATGATGATATCTCCATACCAAAAATTACCGGAACTAATCAGAAAAAGGGATTCATCAAGTAATGAATCGACTGCTACATTCTCCATCTCAAAGTAGGGAAATTCGCATATCAACTCGACAAACACTAAGGATTTCTTGGACTTAGCACGTTTGAATTATAAGTCAAACTCCTGGAGTATCACGATCCATTTGGAGTATTTTACCCCTAGCAGTTGATGTGTAAGAATGTGTTGCAGTTAGAAATTACCGTAGTCTTGCAAGAGAGGTTATAGTGCCAGAAATGTTGAACAACTTTGACGGCTGCCAAGGCCAGTTTTTTAACATGTAAATACTTGGTTTCGGTAATCGTGAGACTCCGAATCAAGTAATAAATGACATGTTCATCGTGAGAATCAACCTCCTGAATGAGAACCATAGCGATGGTGTAGTATGAGGCTATGAGGTAGAGGAAATAATCACGACCGTAATCAGGTGGGAAGAGAAGTGGGGTACGTGTCAGAGACAGTTTCAAAGATTCAAAAGCTTNCCCTTTCTTGAGCAGTCGTGTAAATCCAAGAGTTAGCTCGGCGTAGTTCGGGATGAAACGGTGAAGAAAGTTTGCCTTCCCTTGCAAAATTTGTAACTAGTGAAGTGAGAAAGGAGGAGGGAGATTGAGAATCTCCTCGAACTTCAAAGGATCTACCCAGATCCCTTGACATGAAACAATAAAGCCTAGAAGTCGGCCAGATTCTATGTAGAAAACACATTTGTGAGGATTCAAGCGTATATGGTAAAACCGACAGCGAAGAAAAATGGCTCGGAGGTGTATTGAATGATATACACTGTGCATGGAATGAGCGGGTAAGTCATCGAGATATGGCTGCACGATGTGTTTGATATCATGGAAGGCATAAGACATAGTGGGTTGAAAGGTGCGTCAACGTTTCTTAAACCGAAAGGAAATTTTTGATAGGCAAAAGTGCCCCAAGGACAAATAAAAGTGGTTTTGTGTTGGTCCGTGAGAACGATATTGAATTGATTATATCTGGAGAAACCATCCATCAGAGAGAAGATTTCACTTCCGGCACAATCGTCGACGATCTGGTTGACGAAAGGGGTAGGAAAGTTGTCTTTAGGACATGCTTTGTTAATATCCATATAATCAATGCACACGCATATTGTGCCTTGTTTCTTGTCGATTGGGACAAGATTGGAAACCCAGTCAATGAGAGCCACCAGGTAAATAAAGACGACTTTGAGAAGTTTCTCGACTTCATGCTTGATAGCGGCTGCTTTACGTGGGTGGACCGGACGAAGGCGTTTCCAGATGGGTTTAGCATCTAGGTATGTCTTAATCTCATGTATCACAATGTCGGGGTCAATACCCGACATTTCTTCATAGATCTAGGTGAAGACGTCACAAAATTCTTTCAAAAGCGACTTGTAGGTGACAATTTCGTCAGAGGAACACGAAGCTCCGATATGCACATTTTCGACAATTCCAGGTTTTATGGATATGTCGAGGGGGATGGTGGGTGAGATATTACTTAAGTTCCCTTCGGAAAACACATCTTGTGTAGACTCGGGAACGGTAGAAATGACGGAAATGGTCGACAGGGTCGAGATCCATTGGTAGCTCTCGATGGTGTGTTGTTCCAGGAAGAGGATGGAACTATGATGTCCATTGTCCCAGGGGATGTCTTCCATAACAAACATAATCATCTTGTCCATGGGAAAAATGACGCGGAAAGGATCTGGAGATAAATCACCAAGAGAGGGGGTAGAAGGGTTTGCCGATTGAATGGCCTGATAGGTGGATTTCACTGGACTCAAAGGCATTTCGTCGCCGTAACAAAGATGATCACCGGGGTTGGGTACCGTCCATGGGTCGTGAGATGTAGGGGTTTTGTGAATAGAGGTGGAGATCCTGTTGATCGGGGCGATAGACGGATGTGGAACATCGGGTGGTGGGATGGGAAAGGTACCCATTAATGAGGAGTCTTTTAGAAGATCCACACCGACGTTCTCGTATCCG
>JASDQU010105583.1:42513-69704 GCA_032191745.1 Picea mariana
AATGTTTTTTTTTGAAGATCCTTTGATTACATTCCTTCCAAACTTCCCAAAGAAAAAAATTAGGGAAGATTTGTCATGCTTGATTTAGGATAGGATTGGTAAAATAAGAAGATCGCCAATTTTCTTCTTCTGATCAAAGATATGGAAAATAAGTTCTTCTTGATACTAGAGGGTTGAATAAAGGGAGCTTGAATTTAAGATATGCTCCATGGATTCCCCATCTTGAGTTCATAGCATACAAACAACATGGCCGAGAAAACCTCGACGAATAAGGCTATCCTAGGCTAGGATTTTCCATGGGCTAACAACCAAAGGAAGAAGGATACTTTCATCCTTAATTTTTTATTCCATATTATATCTCATAGTTCTTGAGAGGGTAGGTATTTATGTCCAACTGGTAAGCTTCCTGAAAGTTTAACCAACCTGCTAGTCTATAACCCCAACGAATTTTGTCTAGCTCCTCTTGTATTATGATTTTTCTACTTGAGAAACATTTCCAGAAATTGTTCCAATTTAGATGAGGCAAGAGAGGTTTCCATTGATCCTTAGGGATCCAACTGTGCCATTGATATCCTTGGCATGAAAGAAGCCAATGCTTGTCTCTGATGATCATACTATCTTGTAAGGATTGTAATTCATTACTTATTCGAAGAGGAAGTTTTTGCTACCATGCATCATCCCAGAATAGGGAGTGGTTTCCATTTTGGATTTCCAAAAAATTATGTTGATGGATGAGATTTTTGTTGTTCTAGGATGAATTCCATATCAGGGACCCTGAGATGTGTCCTTGTAACTGAATGAGATTGTGGGGCTCCATATGGGAGTAATTTTTCCTGTGCTAGCATGTCTCCAGAGACTGTCATTTCTATTGAGCCATAACCACCATGTTTTTGTACCAAGAACCGAGATAAGAATTTTTGGGTTGCAGTTTCCAAGGTCACCTTTGATTTTGGGAAGATACAGTTTATCCCAGGAAAAAATATACTGTTTTCTTTCCTTGCATGCGCCTCCCCACAGGAAGGTTCTATGGATGTTGCAAATGACTTTCAGAATAAATTTTGGTGCCACAAGAGTTGAAAACATGTAAAGTGGCATTGCTTGTAGGATTGAAATGAGTAGTAATGGGAACCCTGTGGTGTTGAGTGAATGGAATGACCAGCTAGCGAACTTTCGGTCCATTTTCAAGAGAGGATCTTCCCATGAGGAGTTGCGCAATCCATTTTCACTTAAAGGGGCATCGAGGTATTTGGACAGAAGGGAGAACCTTTGAAAGCCAATAATCCTAGAAATGTGGATTTGTATTGCAGGATCGGTGTTAAAGAAAAATAATTGAGATTTAGAGTGATTTATGGAAGTATCTTAGGCATTCACAAAGTCGGTGAGGAAATTATTTATAGCTCTAGTTTATCGAATAATGGGTTGGACCATAAGCATGATATCATCAAAAAATTATTGATGGGAGACAAGGAGATCATCCCCATGTAGTCTAAGACCTATGATTTTTTTATCTGCCACAACAACTTTGAGAGATCTGCCCAGGCCTTCAATCATTAAAATAAATAGGAATGGAGAGAGACGGTCTCCTTGTCAAATTCCTTGAGAAGGGGAGAAGGTGGTTGAGGGAGAACCATTGACAAGGATAGAGAAGAGGGCAAAGGAAGTGAGGGTCAAGATACATTTGATCCAGATAGGGGTGAAACCAAAAGATCAAAGGATATGGTGGATGTACTACTAGCCAAGCTTGTCAAAGGCCTTAGACATGTCTAATTTAATGACCATGCCTATGGGTTTAGTATATTTGAGAGAGTGGATCATTTCATGGGGAAGGATGATACCATCCATAATTTTCCTACCTTCCACATAACTAGTTTGTTCTTGAGATATAAAGAAAGGGAGGAGGGGCTTGAGGCGATTGGCTATAAATTTTGTGATAAAATTGTAGAAAACGTTTCAAACGGAAATGAGACATAATTTAATCATCTCCTCCAATTTTTCCTCCTTGGGTATCAAGGCGAGGAAGGTGGCTTTCAAGGATGGGAGAATGTTGGCAAACTAGTGGCATTCCTCATCCAAGTCCCAAACATCAATTTTTATAATTCACCAATAGGCTTGGAAAAAACTAGTATTAAGTCGTCTAGGCCTGGTGATTTTACTATGGGAATTTCTAAGACAAATTTTACTACTTCCTCAAAGGTAATGGGGCACATCAGAGCCTCATTTTTCTCCCATTAGACTAATTAGGGAATATGTCGAATGATTTTTTGTATTGTATATTTTCTTTCAGCCAATGACAGAGATCGAAGAGATTTGTACAAGTCTACTAATTCACGCTCCATGTATGCATGTTCTGTGAGAATATTACCTTGGATGTATTTTAATGAGGTGAGTGATTCTGATGTAGTATCTATATCATGGACCTATGAAAGAATTTATAATTTTTATTTCCTTCTCTGAGCCATCTGACTCGCTATTTTTACTTCCACTGAAACACTTCCTTTCTGTCCTGGATTTTGAGCTGGTATTGGAGTTGTGTTTTATCTGTTATAAAATTCTCTATTCTTCCTTCCAAGATGATTCCTTGTTGAATCTATTCCATTTGATGCTCCATTCTTTCTTGGCTTTGAAGATATTTCCAATTTCCTCCTTGTTCCATTTTTTAAGATGGGGCTTGATGTGTTTAAGATTTTGTTGGAATCTATACATTGGAGAGATGGAATTAGGAGTTATTTTTTCCCACCAGAGTTTGATGTTTTCTTGGAAGTTGGGGTGGTCAAGCCAAAATATTTTAAATAGAAAAGGTCGATTGAAAGGGATGCCCTTGAGATGAATTTCTAGCTTGATGGGCCAGTTATATGAGCCTCCACAAGGAAAGATGTAGGATGATAAGTGAAGGCATATTAGCATTAGATATTTAGTTCAAATTGGAGGATAATTGGTACTTCCCCCTCATATATTGTTCCATATGTGCATTCCATTCATTTTTTCTAGATCAACCAGGTTTAGAAGTTGAATGGTTTCATTGAATTTTTGGGAGTCCTAGTCGACTCTTTTGATTCCCTCCCTCTTTTCCGCAAGGGAGGTAATGATGTTGAAATCATTTCCTATTATTCAATGGTTGTTTCCAATGATGGGCCTGAGGATATGGATGGAGTTTTTCCATGATGGAGTGGGAACCGTAAATGTTAGTGAGATATCTCAATTATGAGGAACCCACTAGCTAGAATTGAGATGAAAGAGAGTGTTGAGTTGAGAAAAAGTTGTAAAATGAGACTTATATTAGGTTCCATAGGTTTTTTGTACCCCCTGTTGTACCCTGCACATCAATTTAAATTGCTTGGGAACCCTAACAAATCCGATGGGCTAGAGTTGAAATGATATTGCTAAGACATTTTGTTTCTTGTAACACGACTAGGGTTGCTTGTTCTTTACTAATTTTGTGCTTGAGTAGCCTATGGCTGGTTTTCTCCATTCAGTCCACAAATATTCCAGGAGATTATATTCGTAAGAAATGGGGAGTGGTTGGAGGGAAATTGGTGTTCATCAAGGCAATATGGCCTGAGTTAACCAAAAGTTCGCCAAGCTCTTGGAGAAGTTGCTTGTTTCTTCTTAGACCTCTTTTTTTTTTCCTCCCTAGAGGTTTTGGATTTCTCATGTGAAGAATGAGTTTTAATACCAAATGAGGAAACACAAGAGTGCATACCTTTGGAGGGTGGCTTACACTATACCTTGATGCATACAAGGGCATCTTTTAGAAGTCTTTTTGGACGTGTTTCTCTGGAATAGAATTCAGGTCTTGTCACTCACATGCAATAACTATATATTGAAGATATAATTCACCAACATCCATATCTTCACCATCTTCGAAGTCTATTTGTTATTGACTATCCTCTTGCATTTCCTCTTCTTCGATGGCTAAGTCTAAGGAGTTTAAATCCATGCTTTTACGATGCTTGGTGTTGTCATATGGATTGTATTCATTATTAGGGTCCACCTTTGGTCAAGTCTCCTTTAGAGGACTTCCATCATGCCCCTCTTTATTTTTTGATAGGGTTTCATAGGAATTGATCATTTTAATGTCTATGTTTGATTGAGGGGGTACAAGGTTTCTGTGACGTACCCATCCACCAATATGTTGGGTCACACTACTTCAAAATACCCTTCAAGAATGATCTGAATAAAACTCTGAGGCATACTTGGAATCAACACAATGAAAAACCATTCACTCTGATACCAATCTTAATGCACCCAAAACATCAAACCCAATTTTTTTTTCTCATCCACAAATATAAAACGTACCCATTGCCCAGGGACTTCCAAATTCACCATCTTGGACTAATATGATTATGTTCCAATATTTTCATGCAAGAAACATGAATCCAAGTAATGAAATCAAACCAAAACATGCTAAACCATAACAGAAATGAATAGCATGCCATGCAACAACATTAAAAAAAACCAAGAATAGCATAAACACATCATTTCATAGATAATATTAGAACATAGCAGAATACAAATAAATATATAAGAAAACATAGAGAGAACTTATCATTGATTAAACCATTCACCAACTGGTTGTAGACCAAGGACGTTCCTCCCAACCATAGACATTGTTGTTCATTCACTCTCAACAACAATGTCACCCTCGATCCAGGGATATGAATCCACAAGGACGGGTCCTAGGACAAATATAAAACACAAAATATTTGGCTAACAATATCTCAATTTTTACCAACCACATAGCAATCCTAATTTCCATCTCTCTTCCCCTTCAGCTTGCACAACCCCAAAGAAATGAACCCCTTTCTCTGCCATGCAGTCCCTCAGGATATTCCAATTACTTTCCATGGATCTAGTGCTAGTGGTCAAGAAATCTCAATGCTGTAACTCAAAGGCTTATCATCTATGGACAGTTATTCCAAAATTTCCATCAATCTCATGCCCACATGAATCCATTCCCTCCTGGAATGATAATTAAATTCTTACATCCATCTAACAATGTGCCCCCATGGAAGGAAGAGCAATCAATGAAGAACCAAATGAGTGATCAACCCCCAAATCATCCAAAGATAAGGTTTATATACTTAATTGAATTAAATAACCACATGGCCTCCCCCAAGAAGCTCATATAACCACTTCTCCCAACTTAAAACTTGATGGGAGAAATCATAATAAAATACTTAGCCCCTATAGCCCCCCTCTCTCATGGAATCATAGCGCCCTATCCTCTCTTTTCCTTGTTCATTCTACAACCATCGATGCATTTTATTAATATATATAGACGTATTATATTTCCTAGGCACTTCGACCATTTTCAACATACTAGCTCAACAACCTAATGTCACATTTACATAACAAATTCTAGTTCATAGGGATCAAAACTGGAGGTGTTACATTCCTCTCCCCTTATTTTTTCATTCTCCTTAGTGAAAAACACCATACCGATTTTCTTAATGTTAGAAATCTAGGCTCTTCATCCTTTACTCCAAACATGCATCCTAACCAATGTTCATATACATAGATACTCTGGCCTAAAATCATGAATACATAGGAACTTTGGCCCAAAAACATGCATAGTGTCCTCACAATTTCTATTTNAATGTAGGTATATTTTTACACTTCTTTCAAAAATTTAGTTAGAAACCACTTCAAACATATTATTCATTCATACTTAGTTACTTGCATGTATCAACAACATTCATGAATACTAGAGAACTATAGACCATCACCACAAAGAACACTATATATACGTGTAATTTTTTGTATTACGTGTTATAAGAGACTACAATCCATGGGTTTTATCATCAACAAATGAAATGAGCATGAAATATCAATACAAGACCCAAATTGTAGATCTCAACACCAAATGATATGTGAGGAATCCAACCCTCAAGCACAATACCCAACTTGTAGATAGAAAGCAATCTGCCAAATATTTTCTACAGGTCCACGACCTGTATGTCCTGCAACACACGAGTATATGGGCCCTTCTTAACTGTAACCTGTGGATGTATACGTTTCAACTACACTACAACTAGTAGATGTCTCAAATATTAGGTTTGTTCAAGTTCGTTATAACTACGAGACTTTGCCCATGACTTCCTTCGTAACTTTAGATGTATCAATGGGTACATGCAATAAACCTTTCACAAGATAATGGATATTCAATATGCTCAGAAGATCTCACTATATAAGAGACCCTTACTCTCTTATTTTACT
Source organism: Picea mariana (assembly GCA_032191745.1). Lineage (NCBI taxonomy): Eukaryota > Viridiplantae > Streptophyta > Pinopsida > Pinales > Pinaceae > Picea > Picea mariana. The sequence continues at coordinate 48,730 of JASDQU010105583.1, forward strand.
CTCCAAGTAGCTTCCTCTAGGGAATATCTTCTAACAAACTTCCTTCTTTTAGGGCTAGCCCACTTCTAACCACTTTGTCCACTTACAACCACTTTATCCAAAAATAGTAAGTTCACCACTTCTAGTTGCAACTAATTTATTTTTAAATTATTTTCTTTGTGAAACAACTTAATCCATGATTAACTCCTAGTTTCACCCACTTTGACTAGTCAAATTCTTCTAGGAGCTTCTAGAATAATTTGACTTCTTTGATCTTCTAGGGGCTTCTAGATAACTCATGAGGGTTCTCCAACTTCACAAGGCCATATCTCCCTAACTGTGAGGATCCATGTGACGTACAATATATCATCGGAAACAACATGCCATGTACTATCCATCTAGAATAATCTCACTTGAAAATTTATTGATATTCATTACATTATTTCTCAATCAAACTTGGGTTCCCTAAACAGACCAAAATTGGGTTCCTTAACCATATTGTTGGGGCTACTCAACCACTTATCCATTTGGACTTCTCAAAGCAACTTCCCGTGAGGGATTTCATCATAAGGGGACCACTTTGGATTTCATCCATTTGGTACTTCCTATCAACCATGAGATGAAATCAACAAATGATACCACTTGACATCAACCCTTTGACATCAATTACATCGATGGCAACATTATCCAACAATTAATACATCAATGATACAAGCACACCACTATGACAATACTTGATATAAAACCTTTGACATCAATCCTTTGACATCAATGACAACATAATATAACAATCTCACCCTTTGGCATTGATGGAAACACCAACATTGATGTCAACACCAATCATTAATGGCAATAGTGATGGAAACACCAAGACATGGAAATGCTCATGCTTCCTCTGTGATCATTGCTCCTCATCAATGTGTCTATCTCTCCACATCTCCACATCAATGTTTCTATCTCCCGCCCTTTGACATCAATGGAAAAGGGTATATCTCTTTGGGGTTTATCCCCCTCATTGAACTGTCCCTGATGTTTCTCCCCCTGTCTACACTATCCTTTGGGTTGATCTCCATGTATATGATGAATCTCTCCCTCTTTGAAAAAGGATATCACTCTGATGCAATGCTAATGGTGTGGATGCCAATACTCCCTCTATATATCATCTCTCCTCCTGGAATCATACCTCTATAACCAATCATGGGAAAAAGGATAACTCCCCCTGTGGGTATGCCTCCCTCTTCCTTCTCTGCAAGATGCCATGTAATTATTGTGAACAATATGCTACCACTATAACCTGCTTTTGCTGCGGATGTTGCTGCTCTACCAGAACACTGATCAACTGCTCAACAATATTGTATCAAGAAGAAAATTATATGCTATCCCTTTGAAAATCCTTGGACCTAACCATGCATCATACAATGATCCATGTATCATCAACCAATGCATAAACTATGAACCAAAACTATACCAGCACAAGTGCATGCACAACACAACCTGTCACATCAATCTCATCAACCAAATCATATCCATTCACCAAGATCAATCATCAAGACAATTCTCAACCATATGCACAATATCATTAAGATGTGCACCAACCAAGATTGCTCACAAACATCAAAAAAATGTACCACAATCAATATGTGCATATAAAAGTATATCCATACATATTATATACCGCATCATCCATGTGCCAACTAGCAAGTGCTTCTAACAATGTACAAGGTATGTACCAGTCGTGCATCATTCATAGATCAAGTTGTGACTCATCAAGATGTATCAATATCACCATAACATGTGACAACCATGCACATCACCCATGTACCATATATCATAAACCATGAAATGTATCTCAACTATATGCCAAGAATGCGTGCCAAATGTGTACCAAACATGTACTTCAATCAAGTGTCATATCACTCATGACATGCCTCAACCAAGTACCATAACCATGTGCCAATGTAGCTAAGACATCTATCATCATTGTATCTCAACAAGTAGACCTCAATCAACATACACCATGACAAGTGTCTCAATCATGTACCCAACCAAATGTCAAGATATTCAACAAGTAGGCCCCCAACAATACATCACACTATCATAAATCCTTATATCAATCCATGTGCCAAAATTCACCAACAATATGTCCCAGTATGTATCTTCAAGAATGAACTAATCATATACCAAGATCATAAAACAAATGCTTATCACAACACTCCTCAATATATATCATATGTACTGACCATTTACTACAACATATTTTCCTCAAACCATTCACTACAACAAATATAATGCAACAATAATACCTCTAGACATGTACCAAGAATACACCTCAATAGATCAATGATGTACCTCTATCACATAATACATGATATACTTCATAAACAAGATGTCAAAACCTTACTGATAATTACTGAACATAACCAATATTGTACCTTAATATAAAATGACTTAATCCGCACACTAGGGTTAGTACCATGCATCCAAGATAGGCATCAAGCATATGCTCCAAAACTCAACCACATATTATCACCACACATTCATCAAATGCACATACAAACATGAAAACCTGAAACATACTATCTCAGACCCTACATAAACTGTGTTTCACCATCAAACGATGTTGCAACTCATACGTACACCCCTCTTTCTAAGGTACCTCATGTTCGTGACTTGACCACATACATCTCGCGTATGTGCGTAAATTTTATTCAAACAAGCCGTGTATATATGCGACTATTCCCACAAGAGCCAACATATGCCTCAAAAAATGTAAGGATTTCGTCATTATTTATGCCTTCATTCATGTCTTGTTGTTCAATATTATTCATCCACTTATGAGAGTGTCCAGTTCTCTGAGTACTTGTTCTTTCAACTTCCATCCTTTCAATATTTTCTTCCTTCCATTCTCTTCTTTCCATAGTGTATGAAGCATTCCTCATTGACCGTCTCCTTGAATTCCAACAGTCCTGGGATTTGTGGCCAAACCCACTACAACTATAACATCTCATGGTGTGAAAATGTGTAGCAATGTGTCCCACTTGATTAAATATCCAACATCTTAATATGTTGTTGAATCTTCCAACATCTATCCTTGCATAATGTCTGCAATCCAAAGCCTTGTGACCATAATCATTACATGAGAAGCAATGACCATTGAAAACATTTTCATACCTATCCCTTTGTGTCAACCTTGAAGGTATCTCTCTTTTGAATTTTCTTTGAGGTGTAGGACGTATTTCTTGGTGTCTTCCTTTATCTGATATTCTGAAGATTTTCTTGTTTTGTGCAGGAGGTTAACTCGCAGCTTTATTTCCACTTATTGAAAATGAAGAGATTACCTCATGCTTCTTAGAAGTGTTAGCTTCAAAGTGTATTTCTTCCTAGTTGTATCCAAGACCAGATTTATCAGTTGGTGATATTTGACTATCCAAGATTTCATCCAATATTGTTGAGTTGTTCATGAACTTGATATGAGTATTTGACTTCTCTACTTTCTTTCTGAGATCAACAACTTATGCTTCTAACTTATGGCATGATTCTTCCTTTTCATTTACTTGATTTTTCAATAGTTCCTCTATCTTTTTGGATTCTTCAATTTGGGTCTTTAGATTGACATTGACTTCAAGGCTTTTGCTAAGCTCACCATCTACCTTCTTCTTTTCTTCTTCTTGACTAATTATTTCATTTTTTAGTCTTTTGATCTCTTCTTCTTTTTCTTCTAATTGAGTATTTTTGCTTTCTTCTTGTTTCTTGAGCATTTTATTTAGTTCCATGGTATGCCTTGGGTACTTTTCTAGGACTTCTTGATCCAAAATGGATCTGAAAAGGCCAAAAATTCAAATTTCTTGGATTCGGATGAAACTAACACCATCATGTAGTGCTTGTCGTGCTGATTCCAGTGGTATATTTGGTTTTGAAAATGGACTCCATATGGCGAAGATATCACGATCTGAAGTTTGGGTCAAACAAGAAAAAAGTCAAAGTCAACAGTCCATACTGCTGACGTCAATAGTACATAAACATGACACATGGCAGGGTGACATCATTCGTATGAATCATATGGATGTTGTCGTGGCAACACTAGGTGCTGACATGTGACAAGAATATTTGGACGTTTCAAAGGTTGATGTGGCAAATGACTCAACTATACAGATGTTGAGGTGGCAGTTCATAAAGTGACATGGCATGTGTCAGTGATGACACATGGCAGTAAAGAAGAAAGATGGCAGGGTACGATTAGTGACGTGACATACAGGTGGCAGGCTCCAATTGTGACGTGTGGCTACAGTGTTGAATGTACAGTTGAATGGGAAGATTAGTTGGAGCTGACTATGTAGTGACATGGTATGGGCCAACAAGGTATCACCAGGTGGTCCAATCATAGAGTGCCATGTGGCACCCTGGATTAGGCCAATAGACCCGGGTCAAAAATTATTTTGGCCTCCCGACGGTTTGAACCTCCGACCTATCCATAGGCAATGACTTAAAAACCTTCTACTAGACACAAGAGAGGAAGGGTGGGGATTAAACCCACCACTATTTCACATGGTTTTGTTGCAAGGTGGCGAGTAGGATGGGGTTAGCACCCGGTCGGTGGGGGCTACCCACCGACCAGGGTGAACTGTTATATGACCAAGGCACATATGACCAGAAGCCAAGAACCAAGGACTAAGAGCCAGGGGATACTACCAACCTAGCGCGTGGCCACATGGCCATCCACATGACCATGAGTGCGAAGAAAAGGGTGTGCAGGCCCAATATTAGGTAGGAAGTGGGTTTTAACAATAGAGAATGGATTTTTTAATGATTTTATGCCCTTTTAATGAGTTTTTTTACATTTTTGGAGGATCTGAAGCCCATATTGAGGCCAAAAACTTGTAGGAAGTTGGATTTTGACCCCCAACTCAAATCCTATATGAATCTAACCTATTTTCCATGAGAAAAAAGTTCAAAACAATGAAATTTTGTAGAATTTTGTAGAAGAATCCATTTTTATGCAGGGAAGCTAGAAGAGTAGTTGACCTTTGGAGACCATTTCTAGAATTTCTAGTCCACATTTTTAAGTTATGTCTATTGCATCGGGTTCCTGAGACAGAGAATAACAAAAATTATTCAATCAAAGACCTAAATGATGGAATTTTGATGTAGATTTTGAGCATTGAAGATTAATAAAGAAGCCTCCCCCATTGAAGACCAAAGGCCCGGAGACGTAGGAATTTTTTTTGAACTCCATTATCAAATTTTGGTGTTCTATTCTATTTATGGTTTGCTGCATTTAATTCTTTATGTTGGCTATAAATTCCTTATTTAAACATCTTATCATTCTTTAAAGTCTTAAATCGTTAATTTTCATAAGCAACATACTTAACCAAAGTCATTTAAAAGATCATTTCGGATAGACAGGTATCAGAGTAGGTACACAGTTGGTTTTTTTTTAGTATGCATGATTACTAGGGAAAAGTTAAGTGTGGTGAAGGAGATATTGTAGAAGGATATCCTGAGATTGGATCAAGAAAAAGGACATCTCAAAGTGAGAAGATGGCATCTGAAGAAGGACTTTCTCAACAAGAAAGAGAATTTCAAAGAAGTTTCTTTTCCATGTCAGAGATGGTAAAATTATTATATGAAGATTATTTGGAATGGAATATACCTGTTCAAGGGGAATCTTCAAAGCAAGACATAAGTGAAGAGGTAGAAGACCCTCCAAAACCTCCTCCTTCACCTCCTTCATTTCCATGTTCTTCTTCTTCAAGTACAAGTTCAAGTTCTACTTCTACCACTACTTCTGCAAGAAAACATTCTCATTCCCATAAACATAAGACTGACATGCCATTACTTAAACTTGATGTGAAATTCTTGTTGCCCATGTATAATGGATAAGTCAATGTTGAGAAGCTTGATAATTGGGTCATACAGATGGAGGTATATTGCAGTGTGCAACAAATCAATGATGAGACAACCAAGATTAAATTGGCATCGCTTCGTCTTAAAGGAACAACACTCATCTGGTGGCAGAGTAAGTTGCAACATGATACTCAACAAATTGGTAATTTATTTCCATCATGGCAAGATTTTATTTTTGCACTTAGAAAACAATTCTATCCATTGGGGTATAAGGAGAAGGCTTTAATTGAATGAAAAAGTCTTAAATTAAGAAAAGGACAATCGGTGCAAGAATAAAAAGATGAATTTCGTAAGATGGATTTGATGTTAAATATTCCATTGCATACACAAGAAACTCTTATGAAGTATATAACAGGCTTTCCTGCTTATATTCATAATACTTTGTTTATGTTTGGACCTACTAATATTGATGAGATTTATGTTCAAGGGACATATATTGAAGCAAGAAAAACTGGAGTTGGTGTATCAGGGGAATCATCTTCAAAGAAAGAAGGCAAAGGAAAAGGGAAGGTGAAGAAAGCAAACTCGGTTAGAGTAGAGGAAGAGAATCTCTCTTGCAAAAATTGCAAGAAAGAAGGGAACGATGAAGAGAATTGCTGGCAATTGCACCCAAAAAAGAAACTGAAGTGGTTCAAAGAAAATAAGGAAAGGAAAAAAGTTGCAGCAACAACATAGCCAACAGACTTGGGGTCAGATTCAGGTGATGAGACTAAAGTCACAGAAGTTGGTTTGTCAGTTAAAATTGGTGATGGTTATGATTCTAGATGTAAATTGTTTCATATAAGGGTCATTATGAAATATACCAAGATTGACACTTTGTTAGATAACGAGTCTCAAGATAATGTAATTTCAGAAGAAGTGGTTAAGCAATTGGGATTGAAAACTAACTTACATCACAAAACCTACTCACTAAATTGGATAAGCAAAAATCACAAATTGCCCATAAAAAAACAATGTATCATAAAGTTTGCAATTACATCTAAGTTTTTGTATGAGGTAATATGTGATGTGGTGCTACTAGAGGCATGTGGAATGGTCTTGGGTAGCCCTTATTTATATGATCACAAATCAATCTTCCTCAAGGAACATAATCAATATCACTTAACTAAAGAAGAGACAAAATATGTTGTGCATGGTCATCATATCAAAGGGAATAAATCTCTTTTTACAATGGAAAAATTAATGAAGGAAAATTATGCAAACAACACACCTATGATTGTACCAATTGATCTTAAGAAAGAAAATAAAATGGTCGTAGAATGTAGATCTATCCATACTTTGCTTCAAGCTGAGTTTTTGTTGTGAAAGCTTGTAAAGAAGAACATACATGTTGGTTCATTTTCACTCATGTTTCTAATATTGTTATCACTGCTAATGTTTTCTACATTGATGGTAGTGAATTCAGAAGGATATGAATGAATGAAGATGTCTAACAATATGTGTTCAAATATCATGGTTGTTTTGCAATTGATCATGATGCGACAAGTGTTGGGCCCTTCGTTTTTGGTTAGAAGCCGTGCAAGGAGGACTACAGTCCCAATTTTGGTCAAACATGAGTTGCGCAAGCTACAAAGGAGCTGGACAGTGGAGCAAGCAGAGAAACAAAAAATAATTGCGAAAAGGGACATCACAACACCAACAAGGAAAAAGCAGTTACAACAAAATAAGAACGAGAAAGCATGCAAAGTCTAAAGCCAAAAGATCCTACTCAGCATATATGTATGAGATGCATACAATTGTAAATGTTGGGTATGTGTTATATTATTTTCACAAGTAGTAGTGCCACATATCACCTTAGGAAACGTGTCACCTGCCTCAAGAAACGTGTCACATATTTAGGTGGTTTTTCGACACATGGTTTTTGCCGATGGTTTTCTATTTACAGTTAAGGAATTAGGGTTGTGGACTAATCCAGTTCATTGGGTTAGGGTTTTGGATGTCGTTGGCTCCTATATGTATATTGTATTGTAAACAATGTAACACACATGAATGGATATAGAATATGTTGTTTTTCTCGGTTTGGGTTTCCAGGGGAAAAATCTTTGTGTAATGTTTGTATTTGCCATTGTATCTTTTCTGTTCTTTTACTAAATATCTGTTTGCAGTAGATATTGTACAAGTTTAAAATCTACATTTGGTATCAGAGCTTTGTTGGCTTCAAGGGGACGCCTTTGTGGTCAAGGGTTTGGCTCGGGACTATGATAAGCCTTGTTACAGTGGGAGATCTGCGATATTGATTTTTTAGATGAAAATAAATGGCAAGCAATTCAAAGATAGAGATAGAGAAGTTTAATGGAAAACATTTTGAGCCATGGAATATCAATATGGAAGATCTGTTGGTGGACAAAGATCAATGGATTGCGGTAGATTCAGGTACTACACCTACAGGAACTTCAATAGATGATTGGAAAAAGTTGGATCAGAAGGCAAAGAGCACAATCTAACTATGTCTCTCCGATTTAGTGTTACTAAATGTGTTAGAGGAAGCTACAATCAAGGATTTATGGGAAAAGTTGGGGAAGTTGTATTATTCTAAGTCCTTGGTAAATAAACTATTCTTGAGAAAGAAGTTGTATAACCCGAGGATGAGAGATGGAGACTCGGTGGCAGAGAAATTGAACGCCTTCAATACTATGGTAAGTCAGTTAGTATCTGTTGATATTAAAATTTCAGATGAAGATAAATGTATTAGGTTACTGTGTTCTTTACCAGACTCCTAGGATAGTCTAGTTGTGTCCATAGGTAGTAATACAACTTCCTTGAAGTTTGATGAAGTGGTCTCATCCTTGTTGTTGGAGGAGATGAGACAGAAGGATATGGAAGGAAAGAGCACAGACACATTATTTGCAAGAGGACGTTCCCAGGAAAGGAATAGATCTAATTTCTCAAGTGGGATATCTAAGTCTAAGGGTATATCTAAATCTCTCGGAAAGTTTGTAAGGGTATGTTGGATATGTGGAAAACAAGGGCACTACAAGAAGCAATGTAGATCCAATGTTGAGAAAAAGAAGGGATCTGAAGAATGCCATTCTAAAGAACAAAAGACCTCCAAGGAAGAAGGAGGGGATGTGTACTTGGCTTCTTCAAGCACACATGCAGATCATGAGGCATGGTTGGTTGACTCTAGGGCATCCTTTCATATGACTCCCCATAGGGAGTGGTTCTGCGAATATGAAAGGTATGATGGAGGTAATGTTTTCTTAGGTGATGATTCGAAAACCAGAATAATAGGACGAGGAAAATTCAAGTTGAGGCTCATAGATGGAAGGATTAGAACACTGCCTGGTGTTCTGCACATCCCAGGTTTGGCCATAAATTTGATTTATGTAAGCAAAATGGACGATACAAGGGTAAAAACAATATTTGAAAAGGAAACATGCAGGATGGTTTGAGGAGCAATGGTGTTTCTGAAAAGAGTTTGGTTTGGAACTCTGTATAAGCTAGAAGGAAGCATTATTAGTGATGGGTGTAATAGTTCCATTGTTCCTAATATTGGAATTGAAGAAGAAAGAACTCCTGATACTGGGGCATATTGGAGAGAAGGGTCTTCGACTACTACACAGTAAAGGTATGGTTGAAGGTATGTCTAACTGCTATCTGGATTTTGATTTCTGTGAAAATTGTCTATATGGGAGGCAGAATCGGGTAAGATTCCCCTCTGGTGCAAAGAGGGAAGAATGAATCTTATAGCTAGTTCACAGTGATGTTTTTAGACTTGTGTCGGTCCCATCATTGGGAAAATCTGTGTACTATGTCTCATTTATATATGACTTCTCGAGGAATACTTGGATGTATTTCCTTAGGAAGAAATCCAAAGTATTGGACAGGTTTAAAGAGTTTAAGGCTCTTGTTGAGAATCAAACAGAGAAAAGAATTAAGGTGCTAAGGACAGATAACGAGGGAGAGTTCTGTGGGAATGAATTTGAAGAATTATGTAAGAAGTGTGGTATAGCAAGGAAAAAGACTACTCCATATACACCTTAGCATAATGGAGTTGCAGAAAGGATGAACATGACGCTGATGGAAAAAGAAAGGTGCATGCTTAGTGGTGTCAGGTTAGGGAAAGAATTATGGGCAGAGGCAGTGGGTACTGTATGTTACCTGGTTGACAGATCACCCTCATTAGTGTTGGATAACAAGACTCCACAAGAGGTATGGACTGGTAAGGAACCTTCTCTCACACATCTCAAGGTATTTGGGTGTGATGCATATGTTCATTATCCAAAGGAAAACATGAGTAAGCTAGATAAGAAGGCCGAAAAGTGTATCTTTATTGGATACAAAGATGGTCTCAAAGGTTATAAGATTTTGGAACCCATAAACTAAGAAAGTAGTGTATATCCAAGATGTGGTATTTAGAGAAATGAAGGATGTTTTTAAATAGGAAGTCCTACCAAGTAAGGAAGAACCAGAGAAAATATAGTTTGATTTAAAAGATGATGAGTCAGAGTCTACAGAAGAACATGAATCATAAGAAGAATATCCTCATACTCCAGTATTGAGGAGATCAGTTTGAGAAAGAAGGCTACCAGAAAGGTATAATCCATCTGGTTTCCATTCAAATTTTGCTTTGTCTATTACTGATGATGATCTTATAACTGTTAGGGAGGCAGTGGATTCAGAGGATGCAAATCTCTGGAAAAGGGCCATGAATGAAGAAATCACATATTTGGATAAGAATGATGCTTAGGATCTAGTGGAGTTTCCAACTGGAAGAAATCCCGTTGGACGCAAATGGGTATTTAAAAAGAATTTGAATGCAGAAGAAAAAGTGGAGAAATACAAAGCTCGGTTAGTAGCAAAGGGTTATTCCCAGGTTGAGGGAATTGATTTTGGTGAGATTTTTTCTCCTGTTGCCAAGTTAACCTCCATAAGATTTATGTTATTTGTTGCTGCTGCATTTGATTTTGAAATAGAACAAATGGATGTGAAGACAACATTCCTACATGGGGATCTGGAAGAATAAATCTATATGAAGCAACCAGAAGGTTATGCCATGAAGGGAGAGAAGAAGCTGGTATGCAAGCTAAAAAAGTCCCTGTATGGTTTAAAACAATCATCAAGGACGTGGTATTAAAAGTTTGATACTGATATGTTGGGACTTGGCTTCGCAAGAAACAAAGAGGATCACTGTGTGTATTTTAAATTAATTGGTGATCATTTGATTTATTTGGTCTTGTATGTGGATGACATGTTGATGATAAGAAACAACAAGGAGATTATACAGGATGTGAAAACTCAGTTGTCCTCTAAATTTGACATGAAGGATATCGGTGCTTCAAATTTCATTTTTGGCATGGAAATTAAAAGAGATTGGAAAAGAAGGAAACTCTGGTTAAATCAGAGAAAATATGTCGAGACAATATTGCAAAGGTTTAATATGTAGGAATGTAAACCGGTCAAGGTTCCTATTCCTGTTGGTGTAAAGTTATTTGTGGATCGATGTCCCAATACACATGAAGAGGAGGAGGACATGTCTCATGTTCCATATGCGAGTGCAGTTGGCCGTTTGATGTATGCAATGGTCTTTTCTAGATCAGACACTGCACATGTAGTGGGAATTTTGAGCAGGTATATGTCAAAAATAGGGAAGGAGCATTGGACCAATAGTAAAAAGGGTTTTCAGGTATTTGTGTGGCACTTCTAGCTATGGATTGTGCTACGAAGGAAGACTGGGATTGGAAAGAGTGGTGGATATACATGGCTTTGTGGATGTAGACTGGGCTGGAGATCTAGATCATAGGGGGCAGTGCCCCTGAAAAAAAAAATTCTGCCTCGGGAAACATGTCACATATTTAGGTGTTTTTTCAACACATGGTTTTTGCCGATGGTTTTCTATTTCTGGTTGATGAATTAGGGTTGTGGACTAATCTAGGTCATTGGGTTAGGGTTTTGGATGCCACTGGCTCCTAATGTATATTGTATTGTAAACAATGTAACACACATGAATGAATATAGAATATGTTGGTTTTCCCAGTTTGGGTTTCCAGGGGAAAAATCTATGTGTAATGTTTGTATTTTCCATTGTATCTTTTATGTTCTTTTAATGAATATCTGTTCGCAGTAGATATTATTCAAGGTTAAAATCTACAGTAAAGGGTTAGATGTCATAGTTGATATAAAGGGGTAGATGGTATAGAGGGCCTAGACATATTAAAGGTTCTATGATTGTATCTTGTATACAGTTTTGGGGAAAAGGGTAGATAGAGCTATGAGGCCTGAGCCCGGAGCCAAAATCTTGTAACAAAGTCTTGATTTTTATCTGAAAGATTGTATCTAAGAAGCTCTTTTGACAATATATATAGAAGGAACTAAAATTTTGAAATATAATGCGTCGCTCTGTGTTTATGATTATGAATCATACCTATACTTTACTTCTTTATGTTTGATAAGATCAATGCGTTGTCTCTGTTTACAAATGCTATCGCAACTCAATTATCTTTATTCTGAGCTATGAATAAGTTCATATATGTTATGTGGTTAGTCTGTCTTGTGAAATTTTATGGTGAATCTTGAAGATTATAGAAACCCACCTAAGTATTCTCCTTTCCCTTCCCTATCTTCTTGTCTTGGTTGCGCTTCAGGTGAGACTTCTTATCTTCGAAGGAGATAAAAATGCCAGCTCTGTAGACTACTCGATGCCTTTTGTTAGTAACCTAAGAAGGACCCTAGTCTAATCAATTCCGTGCCAAAAAAATGGTTCTGTTGCTGGGACCTGCGTTAAAAGGGAACCTGTAGGGAGAATGCTTCCGCGGATTCATCGATCCGATATTTACCAATGGTGGGAGAAAAATTACGATGCCTTCATAAGGAAAGAAGCAGAGCTGCGAGGGAAACTTGTGAAAGATACATGGGAGGTTGTATTTTACTCAGAAATATCGAGTGAACAATACGAGATATTGTGGGTTAAGTTCTTGGAAGAAATTTTCCAGTGGATAGATAGGCTCCAAGAAGCTCCAAATTTCCAAGAACGAGTCAAGAAGACCCACGCTTGGGATACAAAAAATATCGCATCACTTCATCAGCTGGATCGTCCGGTAACACGAGCGATCAATTTATAGGTTAATACAACATTAGAAGGATACATTATTGATTTTGCAGCTGAGAATCATCAATCTTTTTCATGAGAAAAAGCAGATTTCAAGAAAGACGCAAGGGGAACATTGTTGAGAGAAATCCCCTTGTGGATTAAGGTTTTCTTGATGGAGGGGATGTTGACCATGTCCTCGACTCAGATGGCAATGTAAACACCCTTGCTTGGGGTGGGGTGAGTTTGGGGTGGAATCATGGCCTGAGAGAGGGGAGAGGGTTCTTTGACAAATGGTGGAGCAGCAAGAAATGGCCTCAAGGGATGAGCGATCCTTGAAAATATCCACCATAATTGAGAAGTGGTGGCGAAGTAAGATAAAAAAGGAGTAAAACAGTCCGAGAAGTTGCAGAAGGAAGTTAGACTAGGATAAGTCGAGGAAGGATAGATGGAAGAGTTGTGAAAGATGAGAAGATAGGAAAGACTGGCCAGTCAAAGATTAAATGAGAGAGCAACGCATAGAGAAAGAAGTCTCCAAGAGGGTGGAAAAGAATAAGAAGGTGTAGAAGCATGGGAAAAGGAAGCCGACATGGATCTTGAAGAAGAAATAGAAGATTCATCCCTGATAACAGGAAAGATTGGGAATTCAGCTGCAGAGACTGCTCCAAAGGATGAGAACAAGACCCCCCAGATCAAAGAAACTCGCCCCGAAGCCAGTGGCACCAACCCTGAATCACCCATACCCCAAGTGTCTTCTATACAAGTGGTAAATTCTATAATACCTTATTATGATATTTTTGTTCCATAGCTATCAGTTAGTTAGTCAAAACTAGGAAGTGTGAATACTGGGAGGATATTGGGATCCTCTGGTAGGTCGCAACCAGGACCGTTAGGGTTTATCTTGGTAGGAGCAGTAAGATCAACAATGGTTGGTAACGTGGGAGGTTTGATTGCTCGATACCCATAATTCTAGGGTAAGGCAGATGAGGATGTTGCGCAACATTGGTTCTTATGTGAAGTAATTTGGAGGTCCAGAGGGACTCTGGATGTGAATAAATTGGTTTAGTTACAGACTACCTTGAGAGGTCGTGCTCTCAAATGGTACATGAAGGCCATTGAGCCATGAGTACTAGGAGTGAAAGGTCAAGCGTTCACACTTGACCAGGTATGAACAAAGTTCATAGCAAAGTTTAAGCTACCTCTGTCAGAACAACAAGATATGTCTGAGTTGCGTGAAATTCAACAAAGGGAAGGTGAATCGGCCTGGGAATATATCTAGAATTTTAAATATGCTATAGGGAGGTTAGCACATCCAATTCACGAGGAACATCAAAGAGAATGGTATATCGAAGGATTTATACCTATGACACAGATCCCATTAACGTAACAACGGATAGCCACTTTGACAGATGCCTTGGAACAATAAATGAAGATTGAAGCCATGGCAGGATATCATGGGAGCTTGAGAGTGACCAAACCCCCAACACATGCAAATTTGGCACAACTGCAAGGAAAATATCAACGCTCATAGAGAAGATTCAAGAATTGATGATACCTAGACCAGGACGACCGCAATTCTAGTGTACTGGATGCTACACAGAAGGACATTTGGTGGACGAATGAGGGGAATGGGACCCGCTCAAAATATGATGGGACCCTCACTAGGACCCATGGGAGGGGTTGTGCAAGTATCCGCGAAAGTACCATTCCATACCCCAACCCCATATCATGCTTTTCTAGGTAATCAAGCACCACCATCAGTTGAGTATTGCGAGGTTGAATCCATGGGCATGGGCCAAGACAATGCTCCATTATTCAGACGTATTCAACAATACCAAATACTGTGCATTGTGAGCTTTGCGCATCTACCACACATGCTACAAATCAGTGTAGAGCATTGGATGCACTTGCGGACAGACTGGATCGAACATCATTCAGGGTGAATGCAACCCCTCAAGGACTAGGAAGAGGTCGAGGAGGTGGAGCTGGAGGAGACTTCAGAGGAGGAAGAATCGGGGAAGAGGACCAATTCGATGCTACAACTATGATGAGAAAGGACACATGGATAGAGATTGTCCTCACCCAAGGCGACCATGGTGCTCTCATTGCAGAACCAATGGGCACATAACTAAAGATTGCCCATAGCTAATTGTGAAATGGGAAGATCAGGTATGTCAACGAGGAACTAATATTATCAGTTCAGATATAAGGAGAGTCATTAAAGGACAACTACCTAACCTTAATATCGTTACTCGAGGAGGAGAAAATACTGGCATAGATGCTGAGAATTTACCTCAGATGCAGAAAACAACGCCTAAGGAGGACAGGTATGATCCTATGAAACAAAATCTATTTTTTAAAAATGCAATAGAAGCATTCCAGAGTATCCTTGGCCTTGAGAGGCAAGAAAAACCCCCTCATCCTATTGGTTATCCTTAGATCATGCAATTCCCTGCTTCACCACCTGCACCCTGAAACCCTGTAGTCCCGATGAGACAACCTGAGCAACCACAAAAGGTAGTTGACCTTTAGTTTAAGTTATTTTTTGATATTCTTGGGAATGACCAGTTGACAGAAAAGTTGTGCAATGCCTTGTACCTAGTCCTAGGAACTGAAGAAACTCTGGAAACTAGAATAAGGACTAATATTCCTGAGAAGAATACTCAGAGAGTGTAGAGAAGGAAAATACGAACTGGAAAAGAGTTTAGATTAGCAGCCCAGATAGATGAGTTTGAGATTAAGCATGTTAAGTTAGATTTAGGATCTGATGTTAATATACTGCCTAAAAAGACTTGGAAAGCTTTAGGAAAACCTCAGTTGACATATTCCCTAATTTAGTTAAGAATGGCCAATCAGTACTGTATTTTTCCAATAGGAAGACTGGAGAATGTGGAAATAGATGTTGCAGGAGTAAAGAATGTAGCTGATTTTGATGTGATCAAAATCATGGGGGATAAGGACCCTTATCCTGCACTACTTGGTATCGATTGGGCTTACGATAACTATGCAGTGATTGACCTAAAGAAATACACTATGACATTTGAGGTAGACAAAATAAAAGTATTTCAACCCTTGGATCCATATGTAGGCCCTCTCTACATTGAGAAAACATACAACAATATGGAGGAAGAAGACTTGGATCAGTTGTACATTGTAATAGCAGGAACGAGAGAAGACTACACAAATCCTACTGCTAATGGTTCAGTAAGTTGGAGGAGCATACAATCGGTGGACGAAGATTCAGAACTGGCATTTGACAGTTGGAAGCAAGGTTCATATGAAAAAGTTTCAAGGAGATCCACAACTATCATAGAAACTAGATGGGTTGGAACCAAGGTCATAGAACACCCGATATACGATGGTACCTCAGAACTTGACAACTTTCTGGTCAGCATGGAATAAAAGATAGCGGAGGATCAAAGGATCTCAATTTTGGACTTAGCCCTCCAGGACACCCCCGCTAGATGGTGGACTAGTCACAAATCCTGGATTAAGAACTAGGAGGATGTGAAGCAAGCTATTCAATATAGATTTCAAGATAAGGAGCAATTGAAATCAGAGATGCAGATGTATTTCCAAGTTGCACAACTATTCAATGGATAGTTTGATCCTAAAGCACATATTGAACAATGTGTAAGATAGTGGCAAGTTGCAGAAATACCATCTTGCTTATGGGTTCAAGTATTTCCACATTCACTAGGTCTGATTCCTAAATCTTGGTACATGCATGAAGAAACCAAAAGATAGACCATCGACTCGAAAACATTGGCAGACCAATTTTGAAAGGAATTCTCATTTACAAGTAAGTACCCTAATCTTAAGTTAGTCCTGCAAATAATTAAAGAATTCCTTTTCACCGATGTTGGTGAACGGAAATCAGACCTAGTGGTATGTGAAAATCATAGCTAAGAACTCCAGTCTAACCTTCACCTAGACTAAGACAAGAGACCTATAGAATGCTACAAAATTGAGAAGGATTTGGAAAACCTGGATGATTTATAAGAGTTGAAAAACTTAGCCATTAAGGAAGCAGAGAGATTCAGAACACCATACCCAACCAGAGTAACAGTTCTTATAATTATCCATTGAAGTTGCATAAATTCAATATAGGAAATATAGAGAAACCTAAGATAGATATGGTAGGAGATTACTAGGATGAGCAAACTAGCCAAGAAATACATAGCTTGTTGCAGGAGTATGAGGACTCGTTCCCAAAGAAATTTTCAGAGCTAAAAGGGATTAAAGGAGCTGTGGGAGAGATGAAAAGTGAACTAAAACCATGATCAAATCCTATAAGGAATAGACCATATCGCCTTAACCCTAGAGTGAAAGAGAAGGTTAAGAGGGAAATAAACAAGATGTTGGAGGCTAGACTCATTTTTGCAGTGGAAGAAGCATAATGGATTAGCCCAATAGTCATCCAAAGAAAGAAATGCACATAGGATATTATGGTATGTGTAGACTACAAAAGCCTTAACTCTGCCTATGTGCTTGACTCTTTCCCAACACCTTTTACTGATGAAGTGCTAGAACAGGTTGCAGGGAAAGAATATTACTCATTTATAGATGGATTTTCGGGGTATCACCAAGTGAGGATTACTGAAGAAGACAAAAATAAGACCACATTCATAACATAATGGGGGTCATTTGCATATAATGTGATGCCCTTCGGCCTAAATAATGCCCCTACAATTTTTTCCTAGATTGTAATATCAACTTTCCGAGAATTTATTCACAACTTTATAGAAGTTTATATGGATGATTGGACGATATACAATATGCTCAAGGATCATGTAGCGCTACTACGTCTGATGTTTGATAGATGTAGGGAATTACAGATATCCTTGAACCTCAGGAAGTGTGTCTTCTATGTGCCACATGGAAATTTGTTAGGCCACATAGTATGCCTATAAGGAGTATTGGTAGACCTAGCCAAAGTTGTGGTTATTGTAAACATGCATCCACCTACTTGTTCTAAGCAGTTTCACTCCACACTGGGGCACATAGGGTACTATCACAGGTTTATTAGAAGATATGCAACCATTACTTCACCCCTGGAAAATCTACTAAAGAAGTTAGAAGTGTTCCAGTGATTGCCAGAGTGTGATAAAGTGTTCGACATCCTGAAGGAAAAGCTCATCACAATACCTATTCTTATATTTCCAAATTGGGAAAATGAATTTCAAGTGCACGTAGACGCATCAGGTATTGCCCTGGGAGCCATTTTAGCACAACCAGGAGATGGAGCCATGGATCATCCTATCTATTTTTCTAGCAGAAAGTTGTCACAAGATGAGCGCAACTATAAAACCATAGAGAGGGAGGGTTTAGCTATGATTTACACTCTGTATAAGTTTAGAAATTACTTGTTAGTCTCTCATTTTAAGTTCTTTACTGATCATTCTGCGTTAAAATATCTAGTTAAAAATCATCTTCTAGAAGGAAGAATTTGTCGGTGGTTGTTACTATTTTAGGAATTTTCATTTGAAGTGATTATTAAACCTGGAAGATGCAATGTGCGGCTCTATCACCTGTCAATATTAGAATAAGGAGAAAGTGGTGGAGCAGTCGATGATCAGCTCCCAGATGCAAACCTGTTCAAGGTTGAGGCCATACCAGAATACTTGGAAGACATAGCAGTCCTCTTAAGTACAGGGCCATTACCAGAAACATACTCCGCAACTCAGAAACATTATATAGTGGTTAGAGCAGCAGACTATCAATTTATTGTAGGGAAATTGTATAAGTTGGGCCTAGATAGCATCTTTAGGAGGTGTGTCTTAGATCATGAAAGACAAGACATACTGTGGGAGTGCCACAATGGAGTTGCGGGCAGTCATGTTGGAGGAAAGGCCACTGTGCAGAAATTCCTCCAAGCTAGATTTTTGTGGTCTACGCTCTTCAAAGATGCAAAGGCATATGATAGATCTCGCGACATCTGTCAAAGAGTGGGCAAGCCATCACGGCAAGATGAATTTCCTCTTCAGCGAGTTCAAGCTCTACAAGAATTTGAGAAATGGGCGGTTGACTTTATTGGGATGATCAACCCCACAACTAAGCATTCAAACGCTAGGTATATTATTACTGCAATTGATTACCTTACATGTTGGGCTGAGGAAACATTATTTTAGGATTGTTTGACTGATACTATTGCTAGGTTCATTTTTGAAAATATTATAACTCGGTTTGGATGTCCTAGGAGTCCGACCAGTGATCAGGGTGGTCATTTTATCAGTAGTACAATAACAAATCTTACAACAGAGTTCTTGATTCAACATAATAAAATTATCCCTTACCATCCGCAACCCAATGGCACAGTAGAGGCATTTAACAAGATTTCAGAGAGAGGATTAATGAAGGTTTGTTGTGCAAATAGAGAGGATTGGGATGACAGAGTCCCAACAGTTTTATGGGCTTACATGACAACCACAAAGAAACTCGATAGGTATACTCCATTTCAGCTAGTGTATGGGAAATAGGTTGTGGTACTTGCATAATTCATTACCTCGAGTCTATACATTGCACAGATTACACACATGTTGGAGGATGAATCAGTTGCGCATAGGCTTATGGAATTGAAGGAACTTGAAGAGACCAAGTTTTTAGTAGACTTTCATCAGTCAGTGGAGAAAGTAAGGCATAAATATTGGCATGATAGACACATTAAGACTAAAGTGTTTGTGCAAGGAGATAATTTCCTACTTTATGATAGTCGATACCAGAAACATCCTGACAATTTGTGCATGCATTGGTTGGGACCATTTATAGTTGCAGAGATCCAACCTTCGGGAGCAGTTAGACTCACACAACTAGATGGTATACTTCGACCAGGATGGGTGAATGGTGCTCGCCTGAAACCCTATATATCTCAGAACTAAGCTAAAGGACTGTTTCTCTAGTCCAAAGGAGCATATATAGTAGTTAGATTTTATTTTTGTTTTTCAATTTCTGTGAATTCAGTTAATAAAGTTGAAGAGTGCATTGTTGCGTCGTGACATGAATTTCATTTTTTCTGTCTAAGTGTGTTTTGATGCAGAACTGCTTACTCAGCAGCGTAGGATCAGAAGAGCCACGAATCTATTAATGCCAGTCATTAAATGTGACAGGGACCCCTTTGTGGTCAGAGGGAGAGAAAATCCAGACATAATCCTAGTTCATGTGCCACACGAACCGAGTCCAGTCATAACCTTTATTACCGCTACAATAACCCATCCAAATTATGTTAAACCATAAAGACATGATACACAAAGATGCCATCAGTATTCACACTAGGATTCTCATCCGTTAAACAATAAGGTTTGGAATCAACCACGTCCCTAACCAAGTTTCTCAGTAAATGCCAAGATCACTAAATAGATTTACCCTATTAACTAGCCTCATTGGAAAACTCAGATCCAAGCTGTGTCTATAAGTTTAATGATGAATAGACTTAGCAGTTATTACAGAACTTGTCAGCTAAGCCAGAGTATAAGGTTCTATGAACTCAATGTAAGATGTATTATTTCCCAGAGATAACTTAGCGCCTTGCAAATTATGAATTGTGCTCAAGCCTGTGCAATCCCTCAGTCCTCATTTGTGATCCCAAATCCAAGTTATCATGTTGAATTTGTTGACAGTTTATAATTACCATGCCGAAAGCTACATGGAGCAAAAATGTCGTTTCTAAGGATGCAGTGTCGGACGAGCCCTGTGACCCCTAGTTCGAGATCATGGGAAATCCCCAAGGGAAGGTCGAGAAAGTCAAGCTCCTTGACCTTGACCTGACATACCAGGTTTTGTTCCCACAGACAAACATCGATGTCTTCTAGAGTGTTTCTCTAGACGAGTTGGGAGGAATTCAGTTCATACCAAAGTCATAGTTCATTAATCTGTTTAATTCCACTATTATGAATCTCAGGGATTTTCCAGTTTTCGATACCACTGGAGAAGTTGTGAGATGTACCAAGTTTCTCATTAGCAGGGTACACAAAAGAAGTCTGTGGTTGGATAGAATATACCCAATTCACCCAGAGGACATCCATCATCTCACCGGATTATCCATCGAAGGCGAGGATGTATCCAAAGT
>JASDQU010105583.1:79795-95794 GCA_032191745.1 Picea mariana
TTGCAACTAATTTATTTTTAAATTATTTTCTTTGTGAAACAACTTAATCCATGATTAACTCCTAGTTTCACCCACTTTGACTAGTCAAATTCTTCTAGGAGCTTCTAGAATAATTTGACTTCTTTGATCTTCTAGGGGCTTCTAGATAACTCATGAGGGTTCTCCAACTTCACAATGTCATATCTCCCTAACCATGAGGATCCACGTGACATGCAATATATCATTGGAAACAACATGCCATGTACTATCCATCTAGAATAATCTCACTTGAAAATTTATCGATATTCATTACATTATTTCTCAATCAAACTTGGGTTCCCTAAACACACCAAACTTGGGTTCCTTAACCATATTGTTGGGGCTCCTAAACCACTTATCCATTTGGACTTCTCAAAGCATCTTCCCGTGAGGGATTTCATCATAAGGGGACCACTTTGGATTTCATCCATTTGGTACTTCCTATCAACCATGAGATGAAATCAACAAATGATACCACTTGACATCAACCCTTTGACATCAATTACATCGATGGCAACATAATCCAACAATCAATACATCAATGATACAAGCACATCACTATGAAAATACTTGATATAAAACCTTTGACATCAATGACAACATAATATAACAATCTCCCCCTTTGGCATTGATGGAAACACCAACATTGATGTCAACACCAATCATTGATGGCAACACCAAGACATGGAAATTCTCATGCTTCCTCTGTGATCATTTCTCCTCATCAGTGTGTCTATCTCTCCACATCTCCACATCAATGTTTCTATCTCCCACCCTTTGACATCAATGGCAAAGGGTATATCTCTTTGGGGTTTCTTCCCCTCATTGAACTGTCCTTGATGTTGCTCCCCCTGACTACACTATCCTTTGGGTTGATCTCCATGTATATGATGAATATCTCCCTCTTTGAAAAATGATATCACTCTGATGCAATGCTAATGGTGTGGATGCCAATAATCCCTCTATATATCATCTCTCCTCCTAGAATCATACCTCTGTAACCAATCATGGGAAAAGGATAACTCCCCCTATGGGTATGCCTCCCTCTTCCTTCTCTACAAGATGCCATGTAATTATTGTGAACAATATGCTACCACTATAACCTGCTTTTGCTGCGGATGTTGCTGCTCTACCAAAACACTGATCAACTGCTCAACAATATTGTATCAAGAAGACAATAATATGCTGTCCCTTTGACAATCCTTGTACCTGACCATGCATCATACAATGATCCATGTACCATCAACCAATGCATAAATTATGCACCAAAACTATACTAGCACAAGTGCATGCACAACAAAACCTATCACATCAATCTCATCAACCAAATCATATCCATTCACCAAGATCAATCATCAAGACAATTCTCAACCATATGCACAATATCATCAAGATGTGCATCAACCAAGATTGCTCACAAACATCAAAAAAATGTACCACAATCAATATGTGCATCTAAAAGTATATCCATACATATTATATGCCGCATCATCCATGTGCCAACTAGCAAGTGCTTCTAACAATGTACAAGGTATGTACCAATCATGCATCATCCATAGATCAAGTTGTGACTCATCAAGATGTATCAATATCACCATAACATGTGACAACCATGCACATCATCCATGTACCATATATCATAAACCATGAAATGTATCTCAACTATATGCCAAGAATGTGTGCCAAATGTGTACCAAACATGTACTTCAATCAAGTGTCATATCACTCATGACATGCCTCAACCAAGTACCATAACCATGTGCCAATGTACCCAAGACATCTACCATCATTGTATCTCAACAAGTAGACATCAATCAACATACACCATGACAAGTGTCTCAATCATGTACCCAACCAAATGCAAATATATTCAACAAGTAGGCCTCCAACAATACATCACACTATCATAAATCCTTATATCAATCCATGTGCCAAAATTCACCAACAATATGTCCCAATATGTATCTTCAAGAATGAACTAATCATATACCAAGATCATAAAACAAATGCTTCTCACAACACTCCTCAATATATATCATATTTACCTCCCATTTGCTACAACATATTTTCCTCAAACCATTCACTACAACAAATATAATGCAACAATAATACCTCTAGACATGTACCAAGAATACGCCTCAATAGATCAATGATGTACCTCTATCACATAATCCATTATATACTTCATAAACAAGATGTCAAAACCTTACTGATAAGTACTTAACATAACCAAAATTGTACCTTAATATAAAATGACTTAATCCACACACTAGGGTTAGTACCATGCATCCAAGATAGGCATCAAGCATATGCTCCAAAACTCAACCACATATTATCACCACACATTCATCAAATGCACATACAAACATGAAAACCTGAAACATACTATCTCAGACCCTACATAAACTGTGTTTCACCATCAAACCATGTTGCAACTCATCCGTACACCCCTCTTTCTAAGGTACCTCATGTTCATGACTTCACCGCATACAGATCGTGTATGTATTCAACTTTTATTTAGACAAGACGCGTATATATGCGACTATTCCCACAAAAGCCAACATATGCCTCAAAAAATGTAAGGATTTCCTCATTATTTATGCCTTCATTCATGTCTTGTTGTTCAATATTATTCATCCACTTCTGAGAGTGTCCATTTCTCTGAGTACTTGTTCTTTCAACTTCCATCCTTTCAATATTTTCTTTCTTCCATGCTCTTCTTTCCATAGTGTATGAAGCATTCCTGATTAACTCTCTCCTTGAATTCCAACAGTCCTGGGATTTGTGGCCAAACCCACTACAACTATAACATCTCATGGTGTGAAAATATGTAGCAATGTGTCCCAGTTGATTAAATATCCAATATCTTAATATGTTGTTGAATCTTCCAACATCTATCCTTGCATAATGTCTGCAATCCAAAGCCTTGTGACCATAATCATTACATGAGAAGCAATGACCATTGAAAACATTTTCATACCGATGCCTTTGTGTCAACCTTGAAGGTATCTCTCTTCTAAATTTTCTTTGAGGTGTAGGACCTGCTTCTTGGTGTCTACCTTTCTCTGATCTTCTGAAGATTTTCTTGTTTTGTGCAGGTGCTTAACTCGCAGCTTTATTTCCACTTATTGAAAATGAAGAAATTACCTCATGCTTCTTAGAAGTGTTAGCTTTAGAGTGTGTTGCTTCCTTGTTGTATCCAAGACCAGATTTATCATTTGGTGATATTTGACTATCCAAGATTTCATCCAATATTGTTGAGTTGTTCATGAACTTGATATGAGTATTTGACTTCTCTACTTTCTTTCTGAGATCAACAACTTATGCTTCTAACTTATGGCATGATTATTCCTTTTCATTTACTTGATTTTTCAATAGTTCCTCTATCCTTTTGGATTCTTCAATTTGGGTCTTTAGATTGACATTGACTTCAAGGCTTTTGTTAATCTCACCGTCTACCTTCTTCTTTTCTTCTGCTTGACTAATTATTTCATTCTTTAGTCTTTTGATCTCTTCTTCTTTTTCTTCTAATTGAGTCTATTTGATTTATTCTTGTTTCTTGAGCATTTTCTTTAGTTACATGGTATGTCTTGGGTACTTTTCTAGGACTTCTTGATCCAAAATGGATTTGAAAAGGACAAAAATTCAAAGTTCTTGGATTCAGACGAAACTAACGCCATCATGTAGTGCTTTTCGCGTTGATTCCGGTGGTATAGTTGGTTTCGAAAATGGACTCCATATGGAGAAGATATCATGATCTGAAGTTTGGGTCAAACAAGTAAAACGTCAAAGTCAACAGTCCATACTGTTGACGTCAATATTACATAAACATGACACATGGTAGGGTGACATCATTCGTACGAATCGTATGGATGTTATTGTGGCAACACTAGGTGCTGATATGTGACAGGAATATTTGGACGTTTCAAAGGCTGATGTGGAAGATGAATCGACTATATAGATGCTGAGGTGACAGTTCATAAAGTGACATGGCATGTGTCAGTGATGACACATGGCAGTAAGGAAGAAAGATGGCAGGGTATGATTGGTGACGTGACATACAGGTGGAAGGCTCCAGTTGTGACGCGTGGCTACAATGTTGAATGTACAGTTGAATGGGAAGATTAGTTGGAGTTTACTATGCAGTGACATGGTATGGCCCAACAGGGTATCACTAGGTGGTCCAATCATAGAGTGCCATGTGGCACCCTGGATTAGGCCAATAGGCCCGGGTCAAAAGTTATTTTGGCCTCTCGATGGTTTGAACCTCCGACCTATCCATAGGCATTGACTTAAGAACCTTCTGCTAGACACAAGAGAGGAAGGGTGGGGATTAACCCCACCACCATTTTACATGATTTTGTTGCAAGGTGGCGAGTAGGACTTCTCAAGGAATACTTGGATGTGTTTCCTCAGGAATAAATCCAAAGTCTTTGATAGGTTTAAAGAGTTTAAGGCTCTTGTTGAGAATCAAACAGAGAAAATAATTAAGGTGCTAAGGACAAATAACGATGAAGAGTTCTGCGGGAATGAATTTGAAGAATTATGTAAGAAGTGTGGTATAGAAAGGGAGAAGACTACTCCATATACACCTCAACATAATGGAGTTGTAGAAAGGATGAACACAACGCTAATGGAAAAAGCAAGGTGCATGCTCAATGGTGTCGGGTTAGGGAAATAATTATGGGCAAAGGCAGTGGGTACTGCATGTTACTTGGTCAATAGATCACCCTCACCAGTGTTGGATGACAAGACTCCATAAGAGGTATGGACTGGTAAGGAACCTTCTCTCACACATCTCAAGGTATTTGGGTGTGATGCATATGTTCATTATCCAAAGGAAAACATGAGTAAGCTAGATAAGAAAGCCGAAAAATGTATCCTTATTGGATACAAAGATGGTCTCAAAGGTTATAAGATTTTGGAACCCATAAACTAAGAAGGTAGTGTATATCCGAGATGTGGTATTTAGAGAAATGAAGGGTGTTTTTAAACAGGAAGTCCTACCAAGTAAGGAAGAACCAGAGAAAATATAGTTTGATTTAAAAGATGATGAGTCAGACTCTACAGAAGAACATGAATCATAAGAAGAATATCCTCATACTCTAGTATTGAGGAGATCACTTTGAGAAAGAAGGCTACTAGAAAGGTATACTCCATCTGGTTTCCATTCAAATTTTTCTTTGTCTATTACTGATGATGATCCTAGAACTTTCAGGGAGGTAGTGGATTCAGAGGATGCAAATCTCTGGAAAAGGGCCATGAATGAAGAAATGGCATATTTGGATAAGAATGAGGCTTGGGATCTAGTGGAGTTTCCAACTGGAAGAAATCCCATTGGAAGCAAATGGGTATTTAAAAAGAAGTTGAATACAGAAGGAAAAGTGGAGAAATACAAAGCCCGGTTAGTAGCAAAGGGTTATTCCCAGGTTGAGGAAATTGATTTTGGTGAGATTTTTTCTCTTGTTGCCAAGTTAACCTCCATAAGATTTATGTTATTTGTTGCTGCTGCATTTGATTTTGAAATAGAACAAATGGATGTGAAGACAACATTCCTACATGGGGATCTAGAAGAATAAATCTATATGAAGCAACCAGAAGGTTATGCTGTGAAGGGAGACAAGGAGTTGGTATGCAAGCTGAAAAAGTCCTTGTATGGTTTAAAACAATCATCAAGGATGTGGTATTAAAAATTTGATACTTATATGTTGGGACTTGGCTTTGCAAGAAACAAAGAGGATCACTGTGTGTATTTTAAATTAATTGGTGATCATTTGATTTATTTGGTCTTGTATGTGGATGACATGTTGCTGATAGGAAACAACAAGGAGATTATACAGGATGTGAAAACTCAGTTGTCCTCTAAATTTGACATGAAGTATATTGGTGCTTCAAATTTCATTTTGGGCATGGAAATTAAAAGAGATCAGAAAAGAAGGAAACTCTAGTTAAATCAGAGAAAATATGTCGAGACAATATTGCAAAGTTTTAATATGTAGGAATGTAAACCAACCAATGTTCCTATTCTTGTTGGTGTAAAGTTATCTGTGGATCGATGTCCCAAGACACATGAAGAGGAGGAGGACATGTCTTGTGTTCCATATGCGAGTACAGTTGGAAGTTTGATGTATGCAATGGTTTGTACTAGACCAGACATTGCACATGTATTGGGAGTTTTGAGCAGGTATATGTCAAAACGAGGGAAGGAGCATTTGACAAAAGTAAAAAGGGTTTTTAGGTATTTGCGTGGCACTGCTAGCTATGGATTGTGCTACGAAGGAAGATCATAATTGGAAAGAGTGGTGGATATACATGGCTTTGTGGATGTAGACTGGGCTGGAGATATGGATCATAGGGGGCAGCGCCCCCGAGAAAAAAATTTCTGCCTCGGAAAACATGTCACATATTTAGGTGGGTTTTCAACACATGGTTTTTGCCGATGGTTTTCTATTTCTGGTTAAGGAATTAGGGTTGTGGACTAATCTAGGTCATTGGGTTAGGGTTTTGGATTCCATTGGCTCCTAATGTATATTGTATTGTAAACAATGTAACACACATGAATGAATATAGAATATGTTGGTTTTCCCAATTTGGGTTTCCATGGGAAAAATCTATGCGTAATGTTTGTATTTGCCATTGTATCTTTTATGTTCTTTTAATGAATATCTGTTTGCATTAGATATTGTTCAAGGTTAAAATCTATAGTAAAGGGTTAGATGGCATAACTGATATAAAGGGGTAGACAGTGTAGAGGGCCCAGACATATTAAAGGTTCTATGATTGTATCTTGCATACAATTTTGGGAAAAGGGTAGATAGAGCTATGAGGCCTCAGCCCGGAGCTAGAATCTTATAACAAAGTCTTGATTTGTATCTGAAAGATTGTATCTAAGAAGCTCTTTTGACAATATATATAGAAGGAACTAAAATTTTGAAATATAATGTGTCTCTCTGTATTTATGATTATGAATCATATCTATACTTTACTTCTTTATGTTTGATAATATCAATGCGTTGTCTCTATTTACAAATGCTATCACAACTCTATTATCTTTATTCCAAGTTATGAATAAGTTCATATATGTTATGTGGTTATTCTGTCTTGCGCAATTTTATGGTGAATCTTGAAGATTCTGGAAACCCACCTAAGTATTCTCCTTTCCCTTCCCTATCTTCTTGTCTTGGTTGTGCTTCGCGTGAGACTTCTTCTCTTCAAAGGAGATAAAAATGCCAGCTTTCTAGACTATTCGATGCCTTTTGTTGGTAACCTGAGAAGGACCCTAGTCTAATCAATTCCGTGCCAAAAAAATGGTTTTGTTGCTGGGACCTATGTTAAAAGGGAACCTGTAGGGAGAATGCTTTCACAGATTCACCGATCCGATATTCACCAATGGTGGGAGAAAAATTGTGATGCCTTCATAAGGAAAGAAGTAGAGCTGTGAGGGAAACTTGTGAAATATACATGGGAGGTTGTCTTTTACTCAGAAAGATCGAGTGACCAGTACGAGATATTGTGGGTTAAGTTATTGGAAGAAATTTTCCACCGGATAGATAGGCTCCAAGAAGCTCCAGATTTCCAAGAACGAGTCAAGAAGACCCACGCTTGGGATACAAAAAATATTGCATCACTTCAATGAATGGATCATCCAGTAACATGAGCGATCGATTTCTGGGTTAATACAACATTAGAAGGATGCATTATTGAGTTTGCAGCTAAGAATCATCAATATTTTTCATGCGTAGAAGCGGATTTCAAGAAAGACGCAAGGGGAACATTGTTGAGAGAAATCCCCATGTGGATTAAGGTTTTCTTGATGGAGGAAGAGATGTTGAATATGTCCCCGACTCAGATGGCAACATAAACACCCTTGATTGGGGTGGGGTGAGTTTGTGGTGGAATCATGGCCTGAGAGAGGGGAGAGGGTTCTTTGAAAAATGGTGGATCAACAAGAAATGGCCTCAAGGTATGAGAGAGACTTGAAAATAGCCGCCATAGTTGAGAAGTGGTGGCGCAGTAAGATACAAAAGGAGTAAAACAGTCCGAGAAGTTGCAAAAAGAAGTCAGACCAGGATAAGTCGAGGAAGGATAGATGGTAGAGTTGTGAAAGATGAGAAGATAGGAAATACTGGTCAGTCAAAGATTAAATGAGAGAGAAAAACATAGAGAAACTAGTCCCCAAGAGGGTGGAAAAGAAGAAGAAGGTGTAGAAGCATGGGAAAAGGAAGTCGACATGAATCTTGAAGAAGAAATAGAATATTCATCCCTGATAACAGGAAAGATTGGGAATTCAGCTAAAGAGACCACTCCAAAGGATGAGAACAAGACCCCCCAGATCAAAGAAACCTGCCCCAAATCCAGTGGCACCAACCCCGAATCACCCATACCCCAAGTGTCTTCTATACAAGTGGTAAATTCTATAATACCTTATTATTCTATTTTTGTTCCATTGCAGTCAATTAGTTAGTCACAACTGGGAAGCGCGAATACCGGGAGGATTTTGGGATCCTCTGGTAGGTCACAACCAGAACCATTAGGGTTTATCTTGGTAGGAGTTGTAAGATCAACAATGGTTGGTAATGCGGGAAGTTCAATTGCTCAATACCCAGAATTCTAGGGTAAGGGAGATGAGGATGTTGAACAACATTGGTTCTTTTGCAAAGTAATTTGGAGGTCCAGAGGGACTCTGGATGTGAATAAATTGGTTTAGTTCCAGACTACCTTGAGAGGTCTTGCTCTCAAATGGTACATGAAGGCCATTGAGCCATGAGTACCAGGAGTGCAAGGTCAAGCGTTCACACTTGACCAGGTATGAACAAAGTTCATAGAAAATTTTAAGCTACCTCAGTCATAACAACAAAATATGTATGAGTTGCGTAAATTCAGCAAAGGGAAGGTGAATCGGCCTAGGAATATAGCTAGAAGTTTAAATATTCTATAGGGAGGTTAGCACATCCAATTCACGAGGAACATAAAAGAGAATGGTATATCCATGAATTTCTACCTCTGACACAGATCCCATTAATGTAACAATGGATAGCCACTTTGAGGAATGCCTTGGAACAATAAATGAAGATTGAAGCCATGGTAAGATATCATGGGATCCTGAGAGTGACCAGACCCCCAAAAGATGCAAATTTGGCACAACTGCAAGGAAAAATATCAACGCTCATAGAGAAGATTCAAGAATTGATGATACCTAGACTAGGATGACCACAAGTATGGTGTACTGGATGCTACACAGAAGGAAATTTGGTGGATGAATGAGGGGAATGGGACCCCCTCAAAATACGATGGGACCCTCACCAAGACCCACAGGAGGGGTTGTGCAAGTATCTGCGAAAGTACCATTCCATACCCCAACCCCATATCATGCTTTTCCAGGTAATCAAGCAACACCATCAGTTGAGTATTGCGAGGTTGAATCCATGGGCATGGGCCAAGACAATGATCCATTATTCAGACATATTCAACAATATTGAATACTGTGCATTGTGAGCTTTGCACATCTACCACACATGCTACAAATCATTGTAGAGCATTGGATGCACTTGTGGATAGATTGGATCGAACATCATTCAGGGTGAATACAACCCCTAAGGGACCAGGAAGAGATTGAGGAGGTGGAGTTGGAGGAGACTTTAGAGGAGGAAGAATCAGGGGAAGAGGACCAAGTTGATTCTACAACTATGATGAGAAAGGCCACATGGATAGAGATTGTCCTCACCCAAGGTGGTCATTGTGCTCTCACTGCAGAACCAATGGGCACGCAACTAAAGACTGCCCCAGAGCTAATTGTGAAATGGGAAGATCAGGTACATCAACGAGGAACTAATATTATCATTTCAGATATAAGGAGAGTCATTAAAGGACAACTACCCAACCTTAATATCATTACTCTAGGAGGAGAAAATACTGGCGTAGATGGTGAGAATTTACCTCAGATGCAGACAACAATGCCCAAGGAGGACAGGTATGATCCTATGAAACACAAGCTATTATTTAAAAATGCAATAGAAGTATTCCAGAGTATCCCTGGCCCTGAGAGGCAAGAAAAACCCCCTCATCCTATTGGTTATCCTTAGATCATGCAATTCCCTACTTCACCACCTGCACCCCAAACCCTGTAGTCCCGATGAGACAACCTGAGCAACCAAAAAAGGTAGTTGACCTCTGGTTTAAGTTATTTTTTGATATTCTTGAGAATGACCAGTTGACAGGAAAGTTGTGCAATGCCTTGTACCTAGTCCTAGGAACTGAAGAAACTCCAGAAACTAGAATACAGACTAATGTTCCTGAGAAGAATACTTAGAGAGTGTAGAGAAGGAAAATACAAACTGGAAAAGAGTTTAGATTAGCAACCCAACTAGATGAGTTTGAGATTAAGCATTTTATGTTAGATCCAGGATCTGATGTTAATATACTACCTAAAAAGACTTGGAAAGATTTAGGAAAACCCTAGTTGACATATTCCCTAATTGAGGCCAAAAACTTCGAGGAAGTTGGATTTCGACCCCCAACTCAAATCCTATATGAAAATAGCCTATTTTCCATGAGAAACAAGTTTAGAACAACCAAATTATGCATAATTTTGTAGAAGAAGCCATTTTTATGTAGGGAATCCATAAGAGTAGCTAAGCTTTGGAGGCCATTTCTGGGAGTTATACTCCACCTTTTTAAGTTTCATCTGTTGCATCAGGTTCCTGAGACAGATCATAACATAGTTGAGTCAATTAGAGACCTAAATGATGTAATTTTTATGTATATTTTGAGAATTTAAGATTAATAAAGAAGCCTCCCCCACTGAAGACCAAAGGCCCAGAGACGTAAGAAAATTTGCCGAACTCCGTTATCAACTTTTGGTGTTCTATTTTGTTTATGGTTTGCTGCATTTACTTATTTATGTTGGCTGAAAATTATTTCTTTAAACATATTCTAAATCTTTAAAGTCTTAACTAGTGAATTTTCATAAGCAACATACTTTACCAAAGTCATTTAAAAGATCATTTTGGATCACTTCCTTACTATATTTTTCAAAATATTCAAAAGCAATTGAATAATTTCCTATTTCCATGATAACATCATCTAACTCGGATACAATTTTTATTTTAAACTTCAACAATTCTTC
Organism: Picea mariana; assembly: GCA_032191745.1. NCBI lineage: Eukaryota > Viridiplantae > Streptophyta > Pinopsida > Pinales > Pinaceae > Picea > Picea mariana. Next base: position 90,939 of record JASDQU010105583.1, read on the forward strand.
CTCTTCATCTATAAGATAATTGTTAGTTGATTCTACACAAACTTCTAAGTTTTGTTATTTATTTGCAGGAGAGCATTCAACATCATCACACTTAGAATTATTGCAATCAAAATATTTCAGAGAGTCTTTACCTTCATTATAATAAATGGAATTATCTTATGTGACTTGTCTTTTGTCTTGATATACCTTCTCTAGCATCAACCATATGTTATTTTCGGAGGAAAGTTGTCCTATGCTTTCTTTGACAGGATCTGAGAGTCCATTGAAGATGGTCTTGAGTGCCATTGCATTGTTCTTCTTTGCTTCCTTTTGGGATGAAAATTTTGACTGATTCTTCGAGGGAATCGATCCACCAAAAACTATGTTCCAAACACCTGCTCCTTTTGCCTTCAAATACCCTTTCATATATATTCTCCATGCTAAGTAATTTGTCTCATCAAAGAAGAGAAATTCATATGCATGTTCATCCATTTGTGTGTTCATGGATCTCCTTCAAGCTGGTAAGACTTATAGTGAAGGCCTTCTCTGATACCAATTGTTGGACACACTGACCATAGTGAGAGGGGGGGGGTGTGAATCAGTGTAGGGATATTTTTACACTTATTTCAAAATTTTAGTTATTAAACACTTCAAACATATTATTCATTCATACTTAGTTTGATACCAATTGTTGGAAGCTCCGACCACACTGAGAGGGGGGGGTGAATCAGTGTAGGGATATTTTTACACTTCTTTCAAAAATTTAGTTAGAAACCACTTCAAACATATTATTCATTCATACTTAGTTACTTGTACGTATCAACAACATTCATGAATAATAGATAACTATAAACATCACCACAAAGAACACTAGATATATGTGTAATATTTTGTATTATGTGTTATAAGAGATTAAAATCCCTGGGGTTTATCAACACCAACTGAAAAGAGCACCAACTCCAAGAGAGCACCAACTATCAATACAAGACCCAACTTGCAGATCTTAGCACCATATTCAAGAGAGAACCAACTCTCAATACAAGACCCAACTTGCAGATCTCAACACCAATTGAGATGTGAGGAATCCAACCCTCAAGTACAAGACCCATCTTGTAGATAGAACACAATATGTGAAATATTTTCTACAAGTCCACAAAATGTATGTCCTGCAACACATGGGTATCCATGCCCTTCTTAACTATAAACCCCATATGTACGCGCCTCTGTGGACTAGAACTCGTTGACTTCTTTAGAACCCTTCCAATTTCACTATTACTGCTTCTATCACAACTCTGTCACCTTCATTGTCTCTGCCACAACTATCCCTGTCTCATCAATATGTATCTAATCATTAAAACTTGTGCCATACCATTCATCAAGTGTATACTAATATACATACTATCTCCTGCTTCTATCATGAATCAAGGGATACATCAACAATGAATCATGAACTAAATCATCAACCATGTGAAAAATATGCCATGTATTATTAATCATGTATAGATCTAAAACATCTCCAATAGCCTATGCATGTCCCTCATGCATACATCATCATATAGCATAGATATCCCTTAACCAAGTACAAGTATCTCAAAAGATGTGAACTATAAGAATCAAAATTGTACCATACATAAGAGTGTTTCTCACTCATGCAAACAACAAGCATATACCATATCGAGGCCTCACAACAATCATACCAAGAATGCTTCAAGCATTGAACATAGCATCACTAAGATGTAACACCATAAGCATAAATACTTACCCTTTCACATTGTAACTGACCCGATGTCTCAGATCTCATATCAACAAACCAACCTCAGCCTCAAGGATCTAGATCAACCACACCTTCTCATTCTTGCACAAATCCTTCTGCATATCCGTGCTTTTCCCTTCTACATCTCATGGGTATTCACGCTTTTCTCTTTTGAAGACTGTGTACATCCGCGTCTCAACAACATTGCAACTCACATATGTCTCAGAGATTAGGGTTGTTCAAGTTCGCTACAACTCCAAGACTTTTCCCTCGACTTCCTTCATAACTTCAGATGTATGAATGTGTACCTACAATAAACATTTCACAAGATAATGGATATTCAATATGATCAAAAGATCTCACTATATAAGAGATCCTTACTCTCTTATTTATACTCTCCAAGTAGCTTCCTCTAGGAAATATATTCTAACAAAATTCCTTATTTTAGGGCTAACCCACTTCTAACCACTTTGTCCTCTTACAACCACTTTATCCACAAATAATAAGTTCACCACTTCTAGTTGCAACTAATTTATTTTTAAATTATTTTCTTTGTGCAACAACTTAATCCATGATTAACTCCTAGTTTCACCCATTATGACTAGTAAACTTCTTCTAGGAGATTGTAGAATAATTTGACTTCTTTGACCTTCTAGGGGATTCTAGATAACTCATGAGTTTTCTCCAACTTCACAAGTCCATATCTCCCTAACCGTGAGGTTCCATGTGGCGTACCATATATCACCGAAAATGGTATGACATGTACTATCCATCAAGAATAATCTCACCTGAAAATTTACTGATATTCATTACATTATTTCTCAATCAAAATTGGGTTCCCTAACCACACCAAACTTGGGTTCCTTAACCATATTGTTGGGGCTACTTAAGCACTTAACCATTTGGACTTCACAAAGCATCTTACCGTGAGGCCTTTCACCATAAGGGGACCACTTTGGACTCATCCATTTGGTACTTCCTATCAACCATGACATGACATCAAAAAATGTCAACATATCACTATGAAACCACTTGCATCAACCCTTTGACATCAATTACATCAATGATACAATCACATCACTATGACAATACTTGATATCAACCCTTTGACATTAATCCTTTGACATCAATGACAAGATAATATAACAGTCCACTGGACTTTCTTCATTCCATGCCTTTGTCTTTAAATTTGATTTCCTTATGGTTCTCTTCTTCTCAAGCTTCTAGATTTAAAATCCAACATCTGATATGTATTACACAAATATAGTCATCATGAGATATCATCATAACAATTTTTTTTAATTTCTCAATCTGTTTTATACAAGAAAATAAAATTCCCCGGGCATGAGGTTTTTTCTCATAATGTTTGATTCTTGCAGTAGTAGACATTGGTCTTGTTTACGGCTTACACCCCTGCCATATACATGACAATTATTCCTTCAATTTTTGTTGGATTACTGAGAGGGGGGGTGAATCAGTAATAGAGCAACCTAATCCTTTTTAACCATATAATGCAAGTATTATATCAATGCAACATTATCATCCAATATTTACATAGTAAATAAACAATGAAAAAATGAACAATCATACACATACACAGTACACCAATGTTTTTACATGGAAACTCCAAGCGGGAGAAAACCACAAAATGTTTTTTCTTATATGTCTTGAAGAATTACATTCATTGGAAGCACCAACTTCCTTTGTTTTCTAGCTACAACTAGAAGGAGGCTNTGTATACAACTAGAAGGAGGCTACAACCCCCTATGTTCTCCAACTACAACTAGAAGGTGGCTACAACCATCTATCCTTGCTCCGTCGAAGCACCCTGACGTATAAGTAAAATAATGGAACCATTGTCACACTGTCACTATGAGATATACTATTGTAAACATGTATCAATCAACTTGAACCAAACAACTTGTACCAATAACCTGAACCATGCATCAACCATGCATCAACCTGTAATCAACCTGTACCATAAACAAGTGCATCAACCATGCACCAACCTATACCTCAATCTCAACCTCAACCAAAATCTCTCATCAATTTCATCACCCAAATCTGATTTGTAAATCTGTAATAGACCTGGTGTATATGATCACATACCTACAAACCTTCTTTAACTTTAACATAAAGAGACTAGCATTTTCATCAAACTTTACTTTAGTCTCACATGACTAGTTTAGGATTAGTCAACAACCCTAACTTGAAATAATCATAAGTATGTACCTGTAATGACTAAAGACCTGAAAATAGTACACAATTTTCTTCAGTGTGTTTTATGCAATTCTTCTAGGTGTCACTACTTTGAACCTCTCAGAAAAGGAGTTATAGCAAAAATGACATACCTTGTTGAATTATGGCTTATTCTAGAGAGCGAACTTGTAGGGCGTGCCACGCACAGTATATTTGTTGTATGGATATTAAAATTGTACACAGAATACTACATATTGTAATATAACTAACACATTTGGTCTTACTAAATTTGGATCTGTTGTGAAGAAGTTATGACGTTTTTACTCGAAACATTTTTTTTAGACTAGTTTCAGGACTAGCCACAAATCCTATTTTCCACGGAGTGTAACTCCAAAAATAAAATGACCCAAAAGCTGAAATTTGTACCACAATTACTTGGATATGTTTCCTCAATGGCCTCCCAATTTCACGATCTGATTCATTCTAGGAAAAAATTTATTGCGAAAATGGTAAGATGAGATGTAAATAACATACCTTAGAAAACATCATCAAAAGAATTTATCCTCCCTTGAATTTCGGCCTTTTTTACTTCATCTTCCCTTTGAAATTCGGCTTAGATATCATTTGGTTACCTCAGTCACCTGTAGATATTCAATATGCTCAAGTGTGATTCAAAAGAAAGAGTTTTACCTCTTATTCATACTTTCATGTAGCTTCCTTAGAAGCAGCTTCTAGACCACTTTGTCCACATAGCCATTTTGTCCACATAGTCACCTATGTCCAACTTTGCCCAATTTTCCACTTTTCCATATATCCAATAGCCACTTGACTACTTAACCCATTTTCCTCATTTTAGGGTTAACCTTCTTATAACCACTTTCCATAATTAGAAAGTTCTCCATTTACTTTATTATTTAAATAATCC
>JASDQU010105583.1:97804-108263 GCA_032191745.1 Picea mariana
TCGTTGATTTCAAATTATTCCAGGATATTAATTTTACCAAGTTCATCGAATAAGCAGAAATGCCAAAACAACGACCAATTTGAATTTTAACAGCCTCTTTTTGGTATGATAGGATAGTTCCACTTCGCACAATATATATTCGTTGATTACAAATTATTTTTGTACAATAATTTGATCAAATTCATCGATCAAGGAAATCTGCTAAAGCAAGTAACATAGTACATTTGCGTCACAGTGACATAGGAATTATCAGGTGGATCTACGTGCCAGCTGGCTAAAAAGAATAAATTATATTGTTATGTGTCCTCCAAAGAACAACTGGAGTTCCACGGTATACAAATTGACAGACAAAGAAGATAACCAAGAACCAACCATACTTTGAACATCCCGCAAGCAAGTTCCCGGAAGGTTCCATAGAGTAGAACCCATCGACCTTTGCACCAAACAATTTTATATACAAAGAAAAGACGTCGCCGCATTCATTTTCTCTTGAAACGAAATTTCATCTGGATGTTGAAAAAATATTAGAGAGAGACATGAGGTATTTTCATTTCCTCCCAAATTTTGATATAATTTTTTTCCCCCTTCTTCAGCAGATATGCAAAATTGCATTGTCCTCATTTAAGGTGAATTTTCTTTGTATCTGAAGCTGCCGCAACATGTAGACACTGCTTGGCTTTTTCTGTAGATACATTTCATACGACAACTCTGCCAACTTAGGAAGAACATTTTGTAACAGAGGCTACCTAACCATACAATGCACGGTTGTGTTTCCCACGGTTCAGGTAACACCATTGATGCAATGTCCATAAATATATGGACATTTTTCACCACATCACAAACAATCAATCATATCATCACTTATCAAAGCGGAGGCAGAAGTAGGAGAATGGCATTTGCACATACAGGCTCAAAGGGGGTCGAGTACACATTGGCTGCAACAAAAATATATTCAACCTGGGAACAAGAGTAAAGGGATTAATACATTGAACAATATAATACACAGCTGCACCCCCCCCTCGCCTTTAAAAAAAAATTAAAATTAAACAGGTGCATAAATTTGTTGAAGGCTATTTATATAAGCAAAGTGAGGATGATTTTGTGAATGTATATGCACACCAATTATAGAGCTAGCTAGTTTCTCCAAATCCTTTACTATATCTGCTCGCAACTTTGTTACAAACGTTGTCTGGGTTGTCTGAAAGATCCTTTCTCTAACATCCTTATTCTTTGTTATATTTTTGAACAACATAAGTGGAATCTACCCTCTATGAAATTGTTGTTCCATTGACGAAAACAAATCTGAATACATATCAAACAATTGTAGATGCAACATGGAATAGTGCAAGATTTGTGTAACTTATTCGGCATACATGTAGATGCAAAAGTAAAGAAAAAAACTGAATATGAAAAGCAGTACCCTTGCCTTGTCACTATCCGAATCTACATCCTTTATATGGAGAATGTGTTGTGACCCAAATTTTCTCGCCAGTGTCACAACAACCCCAATTGCTCCGATTGGGTAAATATCACTACTCTGCGCAAGCTAGCTGATAGTTGAGTCCGGGAGGAAGAGATATTCATAACAAATAGCATGAATTTTTTCCACAATGCTTGCTTCGTTGAGAGAAATAATTCAACCGCAATCACCACGGTCATATATTGTTTTGGGCAATATATTAAAATTTGTAATGGATATCCCATTACGCGACAATATCTTTTTTGCATGTTTCTGGACAAGTTGGGGAGGAACAGTCAGTGTCACTGTCATCATGGCATCCTTTTTTGTCATATTAGCATGCATAATGGGTCTACTTTTGTCTTCCTTGTCCAAGTAGGTGGTATTGACAACCATTATGTCCTCGAAAAACACCTGTCCAATTTGGCGGCTGTTCAAGCCCTCTATTGATAGTACTTTGGATGTCACAACTCTAGACCTGATGACATTTTTTGAACAGGAAAACTGAATTGAATGGTAGTGTGCTAGAAGTACATCCATAGTTTTAATTAACTATGGAGCCACAGTTTCACAACCACACCTCTTAGTCTGCAAAACATGTAGCACGTTCGATGTCTCGCTTGTACTTGTTGATACTTCTTGTGAGTTGCAAACCATGTATTGCAGATGGCATCAACATATCCACCATGCCATAGATCAATATATAGCCCATGAAATTTATTTAGTAAACATAGTAGGAGAAGAGTGTATACATCTTTACCTTTGGCCTTGTCGGTCTGCCGATGTTTGGGATGACTGACTGCTCATGGCCATGTCACCAGTCCAAATTTTTCTGATACAAGCATGTGCAGATGAACATCAGGACTAAACAAATATATGCATTGTATATTGTCCATTGGAAAGACCAAATAACCGTAAAATTGTATGCATCTTAATTTTTTAACTAGAGAAATGTTTAATAGTAAACAGGACGTGACCGCGGGCCACCATGTCCAATCTGTATATCACGGACCCTCGGAACCCAAGGGAGCAATCTTCAAATTGCCAACCTGGAACCCGCAATTGAGAAAGTGGGTAACTATGGACTAAGGTAGAAGCAGGACCACATATGTCAATCCATTAGTCCGCCAACCGACGCACGAAGGAATTTTCGGAAACCACACTAAGCAGATGAATTAGAAAACAAAAGGGATAATAGAAAATGGAAAAACTAGAAACAGGGAGCGCAGAAAGGCCCATTACTGCGAATTCATTGTTTTCAATTCTAATACTATATGATCATACCCGATTTGTATATTTTATTTACCGACACACTTGGTATACCTTTTAGAAGATTTTACCACATAACCCTATGCTCCTGCACATAAGAATTCATCTCCATGTCCAAGCAACCTGTTTTTTCCAAGGTAGAAACGCCGAAGATGAAATCAACACGAAGGCAAGTTAGTATGAAAATAGAGACCTAAAAGAAAAAGAAACAGGTCTATTTACCCACCAAAGAGTCCTTTGTCATGTCCAACCATTCTGTTTGTTTAAATGCAGCAATGCAACACAAACACAATAGACATGAACTAGTTTAATATGCAGGAACGTATGTAACCAAGATAACTTACCATGTAGGAAGGCACAGAACTAGATTAACACATATACATACCATAAATGAAATACAAAGCAGTGCAATATGAAACAATAGTACAAGCATGCACCTTTCTATATCCTCTTCAGCCGATGCATTCAACACTCCCTCCTTTTCTCCAACTACTCTGTTTGTTTCAATGTGGGAACCCACAAAATTTAATGAACATCAATGGAAGTGTTAGAAAACAGGACCACGGAGCAATAAAATAAAACAAATGCAGAAACAAAACACAGAAGACACACAATACAAGAGAGACACAGATTTACGTGGTTCACCCAGTGTGGGCTACACCCACCAGAGAAATTGCCAGGTCCTCCTTTATTATTATCCAGCAAATGAAGGGATACAACCTACAACAAAACCCGATGTAACTTCCTCTTCTTTCTCTCACAGTCTCCTCTCTCAGAATACAGTATTCACCACCATCCATAGCCGTAATACATTTCCCTCATAAAAGAGGGTTGCTCATCAGTACCTTTGAGAAGGAAAACCTAGTAATCACATTCTCAAAAATCAATTGCATTGTCATTTATGTTGTACAATCCTTAACTTGCGCGACTTTGGCTCATCTCATCAAATATTCAGTGGAAGTGATAATATAACATGCACCCATCCGATGCATGGGAGGATTGATCGAGCCCAAAAAATCAATTGTCCACTTCTCAAATGGTTCCAATGCTATATCTAGAAACAGAGGGAGCTCATCTCGTCAGGAAGCATTTTCGACTCATTGACATACGTTGTAGTGTTTTCAATATTCCTTGGAATCGACAAAGAGTGAGGGTCACCAAATCCCTACACACAACAATTTTCACGTGGTGGCATTACTAACATTCTTCCATCCTACAGTTCCCTCATGTGCTTCATACAAAATGGGGTCTCGTTCATTCTCTAAGGCACACCTACGCAGAATTCCATCAACTCCCAACTTATACAATTGTGCATCAATCAACTAATAATCAACATTACAGGTCACTAGTTGACGACGTTGGGTTGGAGTATACCCCATTGGAGCCCGTATTGTTGTGAGAAATTCAACAATCTCATCTAATTGATCAGGAACTTCTTCGACGTGGAAGAGTCATGCATCAAAACTTCTTCAATGTCAGAACCCATATCCAACATGACCCCATCCATTTCATAACTACCGATTTCAACTGTCATCTGTAACTCTCTTCCTATGCACTTCTGCTTACTGACCTAGCACAAATCCATTTCTAGTAGGGGGGATGATATAGCTCTATTTGTCCCTTATTCCCCCATGCAAGTTGTTAACATCTGTGTCAACTTTGTGCAACATCAGGATCATTTAGCAATATTAAAAAATAATGTAAGAAGTTACTTACTTGGTCCTGTTGTAGCAAACAATTACTCCTCTTGATTTTGAAAAAAATGAAGGGACCCCTGTCTAATTTTAAAAATTCATCGTTTTCATTTGAGTTTAATTGTTCCTTGATTGTTTTATTTCACGATTATTTAGTTTGAGTGCCTCTTTATATTTGATCCTTCTTGGTTTGTCTTTGCGGGACGAAACATAACAAGCTTATTCTTTGTTAATCTGCATCTGGAACGAATGTATCTTAAGTTTTGGAAATCAACTCTAATTGTGAGAACATATTTGGGATGGAATTATTAAATTTTTCATGCTTAACACTTTGTTCTCCTTAAAATAAACCACCATTTATAAAATTCAAATCTCAAATGTTGAGCAAATATTTTCTTATAATTAAATGAAAACGTTTTGTTCCTACAACTATAATGATTAACATGATGCAAGATATATATTTTTTAAATAATTAAGTATATTATTTTTACTTCTGCATATTGTTACTAATTCCCAATATGAACAAGGTTGTGTGGCAGCGCAGTCCCTGCGAACGAGCTTAGAAAGAAAATTTTGGAAAACGGGGTCGAATTGTAAATGAAACGAAGTGTTTGGTGCAAAATGTATATCAGGGAAATGTTGTGTGCAACATGTATATCACAGAAGATGGGGAAAAAGTGAATGACGATTGGCAGGCAGAGCAACATCTAATTTTTGAAAGTATATAGAAAACCTACTTTTTTTGAAAGTATATAAGAAAGTAAAATTTTTTTTGACATTGCAAGATTAAATTTGGAAAATTAAATGCATTTTCCATATGGACTCGTGAAAGGTAAAAATATATGATGACATAAAATTAATAGGAGATAAGAAATATAAAAATTTAAATGCATTTGTGAACATGGGGTATAAGTAAATGACGCTTACATTGTTCAATGCCATTTATTTTGAAATATATAAAAAATGAAATGTCTGTAACATATAAAAGAGTAAATACATTTTCCATACAAATTGCAGAAGGATAAGAATAAAAGTCTAACATATTAAAAAATAAATGCATTTGTTATACGGAGTGCTGAAAGATAAGAATAGAGTCTGTAACATATAAAAATTTAAATGCATTTTTATTTGAAATATGTCAAAAAATAAAATTTTGTTACATACCACTACAAATTTTGAAATATAAAAATAAAATAAAGTATGTTACATATAAATTGGAATATCAATGCATTTTTCATGTAGACTAAGATTGGGGCTCCCGCGGACGATTAAAGAAATATGTACAAGAAACAAGATTGTGAAAAGAAGATAGAGTGCAATAGCTGCAAAAGAAAATAAATGGAAAGGTATAAGTGTTTTCCTATACATTTTTATTTAAGAAAGTGGAATAACTGGGTTGAGAAAGAAAGAAAATGCAACAAGTAAACTTACAGTGAGGTTACATATGAGGGATTTTGCTATTTTCTTGCGGCTGTTGTTTCATTGATGCCAGCGAGGATTGTGGTTTCAAGGATGTTCTCCACGGTTGTTGGAATGCTGGCAACTGTCTGTTGTCTTTTGTTGGCGGCCTGTTTCAATTACCTTTCGAGCCATTCTTCAATGTAGCCTCTCATTGGGGCGACGTTGATCTCATTCCAGATTTTGATGTTGAAAAGATCGTTTTCTAATTCCTGGAAGTTGATAGAAAGATTAGAGAGAGCCTGATGAATTTCCTCATTCTGTACTGCATATCTGACTAGCCAGTCATGGATGTGAGCTCGATCAAATTGAAGGATGTTGTAAAACTTTTCTGGAGACAAGGTATTCAACATAGAAACCTGTTTATCGAAATCTTGCCTGGTTAATGGCAAGGAGTTTGCGATTAAGAGGGGATCTTGGAAGTCGTTGTTTTTCCCGACTAAGTCTATATTTGACAACTTTGTGAATAATTTATCTTTCTTTGATATGGCTTGTTCACATGACTGAAAAATGAGACGCAGGTTCTTTACTTTTTCTTTCCAACATGCATTCAATTGCCCGATCCGGTTTTTGGATGGAAGATCTTCTTCTCTTCTTTTTGTTTCCGTCATATTGTTGACAGTCTTGCCAAAAGGGATGACCATTTTTAAAAAGAAATTTTCTTCATCTTTTAATTTGGCTTGCAAAATCTTGAGCAAGCTATGTGTCCTGGTTCCAAGGGAAGTGATGGTTTGTGATATTTTCCATGCCTCGGTTACCAGTTCCATTCTTTTTTTGATATTGTTCTCCACATATCCTTTACAAGATGCGAGCAGGGTGAAGGATGCTTTTACATTGGGTGCAGGGGTGCCAGGCATGGCTATTGCCAAAGGATCGACAAGAAACAACATAGGAAAGAAAGAATCTTCCAATTCCTTGACTCGGTCCTTTAGTCTAGCATTCTGGCTCTCGATGCGTCCAATGGAATCATGAAGTTCTTCTTCGGTCATGGTGTGAAGTTGACAGATTTGGGAGGGCCACATGTTGGAAACGTCAAGCTCTGAACGATATTTGCCTTTGATATTCTTAACATTTGTTTTCTCAAATATCAATTTTTTGTTTTGGCTATCAAAAACAGTTCTCTGCAACACGAAGGATTCATCTTCATCAAAATTTTGGGTAACAGATATGTCCATTGGATGGATATGGGGAATGGTGTATTCGGGCTGATCAAGCAAGGGGAACATGGCATCCAGATTAGTGTCAACTTCCATGTTCTCACTCTGAATTTCTGGCTCTTCCGCCTGCCCCACATTTTTTTTCTCTTCTTCTCTACTGGAAGCTTATGAGAACTATCAATTTTAGAGTGAGGAGGGTTGTTATCTCCTCCTCCGTTTGAAGAACTATGGGTTTCTTTGTTGTTGTGATGGGCCGTCGGAGCAATGCTCCGGGATGCCATAATTTTTGGAGTGGTATTTTTGGATTGCACACTCTTGTCACTGGGGTCTTTCCTCTGTTGCGTGTACAATTTAGTGCAGCTTTGCACTGTCTCTACGTCATCGACATCAATGGTAGGACCATCATTGCCTCTGTTTCTAGTTAGGTGTTTATTTACAAAACAATCGTTGAGGCCAAGTGATTGTAAATGTTGTCTAAACATATCATAGGGGTCGAATCCTCTTATGTCTTCAGCATATCTGAGGTTGGAGATGCTAAAATGTGCTGCGAAATCGTCAATTTTGTTGATGTTTTTCAACACGAACTCCCCTATTTTCCAAGGAAAAGGAATGAACTGTTTTTTTTTCTTCCCTTGGAACAGATGGAACCAGTAGTTGTATTGACGTGCTACTTCTGAAATAAAAATTATGTTCGTAATGTGACATGGAAGGAGAGCAAGTTGTTTCGTGGAGCCAAAAATTCTTATGACAGTGTAATTATCCAAATATTGGAGTGTCCCCTTTTTGTCCAAAAAACTATTTGTTTGTTCAGATATGCGGGGAGCATCTTCTCCTAATAAAAAAACTTTGAAAGTAGACAGGAAGCCATTAAAAACCTCATAAAAATAGTGGGAAGCCTTGTGTTTCCACAAGGCCTGGTACCAGAACGTTACTGGGTGGAATTCGCAGTTGACTTTCTTGGACAAAGACAGTTGCAGAAATCGATAGGAATGTGCTATTGCAAAAATTAAATAGGATGACATATAAAATTTCTTTTCCCTTTTGTAGCTTGACAATTGGGAAGATATTTCATAGGAAATTAACCTGCCCCAATAAAAAATGGCTTGTTCGTTGACTGTAAAATGCAAAATATAAAGAGCCATGCAGGAAACAGTATTTGTGGACTCCTGTCCTGTTATTCTTGTAAACAACCAGGAAATTTTGCGAAATGGATTTTTAAATGAACTAACCTACATGTTTGTAATATCTTCAGGAACTAGATTCAGGTTTTCCAAAAAAAGGGGCAAGAGGTCCAATTCGTTATTATGCTTTGCTAGGAACTGTTTGAAATCTTCTCCTTTGAACATCAATGTTGGCTCGGGCAATTTCAACATGTGGCGGAAGACCCGAGGTGACAAAGAAAGAGAAGAGAGGTCGTGCATTGGAATAATTATTTTCTCTGCAATAAATTTATCGACGCACCAAGAGATCAGGTCCTTACAGTCAAAAACCTTAGGGACACAACCTGCATGAGCAATCCCGGAGGTCCAAATTACTTGGTTCTCTGTGGCAGAGGTTGAGTAATAAGAAAATTCCCTGGACCAGTGGAAGTTCTGGTTCTCACGCCCAAAGATGTTCATTGTATCTCCATAGAACTGGTTCCAATTTGATTCCATAGGTTTATGAGAAGGTTTCTTTGCTGCAGATGATGGTTTAAATGAACAGTTAGAGCAAATAATGTAAATTTTTGCTAAATCTTGGTTAAATGATTATGAATGGGAAAGATCCTCGAGCCTTTCACTGATTAATGACAATCTGTATTGGTGGTGCATGATGAACTATTAGGAGTAAAGTTTATTTATTGCATATTTAGAAATGCAAAGGTGGCGGGTACGTCGAAGAGCAATTAAGGAATGGAGGTTTCGTGAACGTGCGAAGGCCACGCTGTGTGAACAAGATTTCATGATTTTGAAATGAACACTCAGAAGGGATAATATAATCCCCCCACAAATTTTAGTTTAATGTGCATGAATACGAGATGTCCTCGAGCCTTTCGCCCATTAGTGACAATATATATGGTTTCTGCATGATGATCTGTTATAATTAAATGCCAGTAATTCCATATTTAGAAACAAGATATATATATATATATATATATATATACCTTTTTATTTTGTTTTATTATAGATAAGTGCGAAGGTGACGGAGACAACAGAGAGAAAGGAAAGAATGGCAAGATCTGAAAAGAGGTCGGACGAGATTCAAAAAAGGGTTACAGAAATAGTCAGGATAGTCAAGTGTTGCACGGTGAAATTTCATGTTTCAGAATTTTTGAGTGCAAAATGTGTAAAACGGAAGAGATCATGATGGGGCAATTCAGCCACCGGTTTATATTTTTGGAATTCCGGCAAAGTGGCTAAGTATGGAATAAGGAAATTGCTAATTGCATGCGTAACAATAAGATCTTATATATAATTGCCAACTTCTAATTGCAAAGGGGCGCGGGCACAGGAAACAACCACTACGAACTGAATATATCTTGAACCCGCCAAAGCGAAGATTCCCCAAAGAAATTTGAACAAATGGAGAAGTACGAAAAGCGGACATACGAGCTTCAAAATGGGGTGACAATTGTTCCACTAAATATGTGAGGACCCGATGGTTAAATTGTATTTCTCGAAAGTTTTCAGTGAAAAAATGTGCACCACGGAAAAGGGCATGATAGGTGCACCGTAATACGGAAAAGGGTATGATATAAGAACTGTTGTAAATTTGCATATCTATCAATTTGTATATAGCGGAGCTATGAATGTTGTTTGGAGGTCATGGAAAAATAGAAGTGCAATGTTGACCGGACCACCACGCAAGTCCACCTGTCAATTTGTATATGGCGAAACTCTGGGTGCTAGTTGTGGGACAGGGAACAATAGAGGGTCAATTTAAAGAAAGGGGAAGCGGTTGTTGTAAACGCATGAATCCACAAAGCTGCGGAGCAATGCATTCTTGGGAAAATAAACGATTAAGTAACCAAGAAGAGAAACTAGAGGGAATAAAAGAGTGGGAAAATAGAAAGGCAAAAATCAGTTTTCGTAAGCGCAAATTGGTTTCAGAGACGCCCCATTGTTGCAAAACCATGATCTACTAATTGTCAGCAAATGTGTAGTTGAAGCCTACATTTGATTGCAATGTGTGCGTGCAGCTATGTTCTTGATACATTATTCCATGACTGTAACATATCAACTTAGTTACTAAACTTGCTTTTGTACTAATTTCCAGTAAATTCTTTATTGAAGATTAGATTTTATTGGAACGTGTGGGTGTAACTATGTTCTTGATACATTCTTCCATCAATGCAACATATTAACTCAAGTATTAAAATTTTTGCATTATGGGCTGTTAACATTAAAACTTAATAATTGCATGTCTAGAAACAAGAATAACAA
>JASDQU010105583.1:108883-128040 GCA_032191745.1 Picea mariana
TTCGGCCCAGGAGTGGGAATATTCTCTGCATTTCCATCATCCATTGTCGTATCATCGTCCATCAGATCATCTTCTTCTAGCTCAGAATTCATGGCATCAACTTCTGCGATAGCCATGACTGCAACTGGGTAGGTTCTCTAAGCAGCCAGGGTTGCCATGGAATTTTTTGGCTTGAAATATATCTCTCGGTGTACCAAGGGACCATCTCCTATTTTTCTCCTAGGCGGAGGGAGATGAATAGTAAGAATATGCCCTGGAATAGTGGAACCTCTGGCCATTATGCCCCAATGTGTTTACTGTGTGTGGAGAGAACTATTGCCAGAAGTTATTAAGAATTTTCGTTTGCTCGAGATGATGTTTGAAATGAAAATCGGGGAGGGATAATATAACCCTCCGCAAATTATGGTTTAATGTGTATCAATGGAATATCTCCTCGAGCCTTTCGTTGATCAATGAAAATTTCCAGGGTTCATGCAGAATGACATGTGACCATCACAATTCACTAATTGCACAATTAGAAAAAAAGTGTGAAGGTGGCGGTGACAGTGAAAAGAGATTTAAGAATCACAAATTTGTTAAAAGCACCCACCCGCCGACGCACGAAAAAAAAAGATTGTGTTTCCTTTAAATTGAATACTTGGAAAGGATAACATGCTTGTGCGAAAATCTGAGTTTAATTTGTCCTAATGACAAATCTTCTCCAGATTTTTGGACATTAATGACAATTTTAACGGTTGCTGTAGGATGGCTACTAGCATTAAAGCTTAATTATTTCATATCTAGAAAAAAGTACGAAGGCAGAGACGATGGAAAAAACGATTCCAAGAAATACCAAAGTATGGAAAGCGGTCAAGCGGGTTACAAAATAAAAAGGTCAGAATATATACCTAGGAGACTTGAAGGGCTGATGGTTCTTGGCCTGGCGGGTTGGTTCTCGGCCTAGCTGGATAAAAATTGAGCCTCTATTGTTCCATGTTCTACAAATAGCACCTACACTTCCACAATATACAAATTGACTTGTGGGTTGGTTGGTTCAACACTGCACTTTTTTTTGTCCTTAAGCGATTCCGTATTAATTCCATATTTAGCCACTTTTTTGGATCAATGGTTGTCGGGCAAAAAATTGGGCATCTATTGTTCGACGCTCTACAAATAGCATTGACAATTATGCGATATACAAATTCAGAAGCTGACCTGTGGTAAATTATTACTGTTAAATATTTATATTGAAGAATTTAATTAGACGACAAAGTTTGTACAATGTGGTCGGCCGAGTGATACAATAGTATTTCGACAAACGAGCAATACATAGTAAACATGTACTTTTATAAAGTTTGGACATGAGATTTTATAAAACATATGTGAATCCCTCATTCCATATTTGGGCACTTTTTTTCTCGCGCATTCGCGACTTGGTGGGCTGAAAATCGAGTATCTATTGTTCGGTATTCTACAAATAGCACCTACAGTTCCACGCTATACAAATTGAAAGCAGGACTTGCGGAGATGAGTCAATATATAAACTATAGACATGAGATTTTATAGAGCATATGTGGATCCCTCATTCCATACTTAGGCACTTTTTTGATCGCGGGTTTGCAACCTACCGGGCTGAAAAAAGAGTCTCTATTGTTTTGTGTCCTACAAATAGCACCAAGATTTCTGTGATGTACAAATTGACAGGAGGACCTACGGGATGCTTGGCTGAACATTGCATTTATATTGTTCTAGAACATATGCGGATCCTTCATTCAATACTTAGGCAGTTTTTGGATCACGGGTTTGCGGCCTGGTGGGCCGAAAATAGAGTCTCTATTGTTCCCTCTCCTACAAATAACACCTAGACTTCCGTGATATATAAATTGACATGCGGACTTGTGGACATAGTCTCTATATAAAGTATGGAATGAGATTTTATACAGCATATGTAGATCCCTTGTTCCATACTTAGGCAGTTTTGGGATCGCGGGTTCGCGGCCTAGTGGGCCGAAAATAGAGTCTCTATTGTTATGTATCCTCCAAATAACACCCACACTTCCACGATATACAAATTGACAGGTGGACTCGGGCTGGTTGGCTGAACATTACACTTTTATTGTTCTGTAGCGATCCCGTATGAATTCCATAGTTAGCAATTTTTTTTGATCGGGGGTTTTGGGGCCGGTGGGCTGAAAATTGGGGCTCTATTGTTCTGCGCTATACAACTACATTGTTTTAGAAGACATGTGAATCCCTCATTCCATACTTGGCCACTTTTTGGATCGCGGGTTCACGACCTGGCGAGCTGAAAATTAAGTATCTATTGTTCGGTGTTCTACAAAGAGCACCTAGACTTCCGTGATATACAAAATGACACGCAGACAGTCTCTATATAAAGTATGGAATGAGATTTAATACAACATATGTGGATCCTTCATTCCATACTTAGGGAGATTTTGGATCGCGGGTTGGCAGCTTGGCGGGCCGAAAATAGAGTCTCTATTGTTCGCTCTCGTACAAATACCACCTAGACTTTTGTGATATACAAATTGACACGCAGAATTATGGACATAGTCTCCATATAAAGTATGGGATGAGATTTTATACAGCATATGCGGGTCCCTCATTCCATACTTAGGCAATTTTTGGATCGCGGGTTCGCGGCCTAGTGGGCCAAAAATAGAGTCTATTGTTCCCTCTCCTACAAATAGCATGCAGACTTCCATGATATACAAATTGACAGGTGGACTTAGGCTGCTTGGCTGAACATTGCACTTGTATTGTCCCATAGCAATCCCATATGAATTTCATATTTAGCAATATTTTTTGATCCGGGGTTCTCGGGCTGAAAATTGGGGCTCTATTGTTCGACGTTGTACAAACACATTGTTCTAGAACATATGCAGATCCCTTATTCCATACTTGGGCATTTTTTCAATCGCGGGTTCACAACCTGACGAGCTGAAAATTAAGTATCTATTGTTCCATGTCCTACAAATAGCACCTAGACTTCCAAGATATACAAATTGAAACGCGGACTTGTGGACATAGTCTCTATATAAAGTATGGAATGAGATTTTATACAGCATATGCGGATCCTTCATTCAATTCTTAGGCAGTTTTTGGATCGCGGGTTCATAGCCTTGCGGGCCGAAAATAGAGCCTCTATTGTTCTCTCTCCTACAAATAGCACCTAGACTTCCATGATATACAAATTGACACTTTGACTTGTGGACATAGTATATATAAAGTATGGAATGAGATTTTATACAACATATGCGGATCCCTCATTACATACTTAGGCATTTTTTGGATCACAGGTTCGCGGCCTGGCGGGCTGAAAATAGAGTCTCCATTGTTTCATCTGCTAGAAATAGCATCTAGACTTCCGCAATATACAAATTGACAGGTGGACTCGGGCTGGTTGGTTGAACATTGCACTTTTATTGCCTCGTAGCGATCCTGTATGAATTTCATATTTAGCGATTTCTTTTGATCGGAGGCTCTGGGGCTGGCGGGCTAAAATTTGGGTCTCTACTGTTCAGCACTGTATAAACACATTGTTCTAGAACATATGCAGATCCCTCATTCCATACTTGGGCACTTTTTTGATGGAGGCTTCGTGACCTAGCAGGCTGAAAATTAAGTATCTATTGTTCTGTGTCCTACAAACAACACCTAGACTTCTGCGATATACAAATTTATACGTGGACTTATGGACATAGTCTGTATATAAAGTATGGAATGAGATTTTATACAACATATGCGGATCCCTGATTCCATACTTGGCTGTTTTTGGATCGCGGGTTGGTGGCCTGGCGGGCCGAAAATAGAGTCTCTATTGTTCTGTCTCCTACAAATAGCACCTAGACTTCCGCAATATACAAATTGACAGGTGGACTCGGGTTATTTGCCTGAACATTGCACTTTTATTGTCCCGTAGCGATCTCATATGAATTTCATATTTAGCGAATTTTTTTGATCGGGTCTCTGGGGCTCGTGGGCTGAAAATTGGGCCTCTATTGTTCCGCACTGTACAAACACCACCCACAACTCTGCGATATACAAATTGACAAATGGACCTATGGGTTGCTTGGCTCAACATTGCAGTTTCATTGTTCCTTGTCCTTCGAATACCACTCGGAGTTCCGCGATATACAGATTGACAAATGGACTTGAGGGTTGGCATGTTCAACTTTTCCATTGTTTACAGATGCTAATCCCTATCAACTATCTAACATATCTAAAAACATTATTTTCAATACTAAATTATTAATAATAATTTTTGATATTGTAGAATTTAATTAGACGAGAAAGTTTGTACAATCTGGTCGAGCAAATAATATAAAAGTTTTCCGACAAACGAGCAATACATAGTAAACATGTACTTTTAGAAAGTATGGACAAGAGATTTTATAGAGCATATGTGGATCCCTCGTTCCATACTTGGGCACTTTTTGGATTGTGGGTTCTCGGCCTGGCGGGCTGAAATTTGAGCCTCTTTTGTTTCGTGTCCTGCAAATATCACTCAGAGTTCTGTGATATACAAATTGACAGGTGGACTTGCAGACTCCACATCTGGCAAGTTCAATATTGCAATTGTTTAGCGATCCTCATCCTATCTAACTTTATTTGAAAACACGATTTTCAAATACAAAAATATTAATATCAACTATTGTTATTGTACAAGTGAATTACATTAAATTATTAAAGGATGTTAAATCGCTTATTTTTAAAAAAATGAAGGAAACAAAATAATTTTTTTTAAGATTCTATCACCATAAGCATAAGAAGGACCAATTTGAATTTTAAGGCCCTTGTGTTCATATGATAGCACAATTTCACTCTGCACGGTATATATTCGTTGATTTCAAATTATTCCAGGATATTAATTTTACCAAGTTCATCGAATAAGCAGAAATGCCAAAACAACGACCAATTTGAATTTTGTCAGCCTCTTTTTGGTATGATAGGACAGCTCCACTTCGCACAATATATATTCGTTGATTACAAATTATTTTAGAACAATAATTTGATCAAGTTCATCGATCAAGCAAATCTTCTAAAGCAAGTAACATAGTACTTTTGTGTCACGGTGACATAGAAATTATCAGGTGGATCTGCGTGCCAGCTGGCTAAAAAGAATCAATTATATTGTTCTGTGTCCTCCAAAGAACAGCTGGAGTTCCACGGTATACAAATTGATAGACAAAGAAGATAACCAAGAACCAACCATACTTTGAACATCTCGCAAGCAAGTTTCCAGAAGGTTCCATAGAGCAGAACCCATCGGCCTTTGCACCAAACAATTTGATATACAAAGAAAAGACGTCGCCGCATTCATTTTCTCTTGAAACAAAATTTCATCTGGATGTTGAACAAATATTATAGAGAGACATGAGGTATTTTCATTTCCTCCCAAAGTTTGATATAATTTTTTTTTCCCCCTTCTTCAGCAGATATGAAAAATTGCATTGTCCTTATTTAAGGTGATTTTTCTTTGTATCCGAAGCTGCCGTAACATGTAGACACTGCTTGGCTTTTTCTGTAGATACGTTTCATACGACAACTCTGCCAACTTAGGAAGAACATTTTGTAATAGAGGCTGCCTAACCATACAGTGCACAATTGTGTTTCCCACGGTTCAGGTAACACCATTGACGCAATGTCCATAAATATATGGACATTTTTCACCGCATCGCAAACAATCAATCATAGCATCACTTATCAAAGCGGAGGCATAAGTAGGAGAATGGAATTTGCACATACAGGCTCAAAGGGGGTTGAGTACACATTGGCTGCAACTAAAATAGCTTCAACCTGGGAACAAGAGAAAAGGGATTAATACATTGAAAAATATAATACACAACTACAGCCCCCCGCTCACCTTAAAAAAATAATAAAAATTAAACAGGTGCAGAAATTTGTTGAAGGCTATTTATATAAGAAAAGTGAGGATGATTTTGTGAATGTATATGCACAACAATTGTAGAGCTAGCTAGTTTCTCCAAATCCTTTACTATATCTGCTCGCAACTCTGTTACAAACGTTGTCTGGGTTGTCTGAAATATCCTTTCTCTAGCATCCTTCTTCTTTGTTATATTTTTGAACAACATAAGTGGAATCTGCCCTCTATGAAATTGTTGTTCCATTGACGAAAACAAATCTGAATACGTATCAAACAATTGTAGCTGCAACATGGAACAATGCAAGATTTGTGTAATTTATTTAGCATACATGCAGACGCAAAAGTAAAGAACAAAACTGAATATGAAAAGCGGTACCATTGCCTTGTTGCTATTTGAATCTCCATCCTTTATATGGAGAATGTGTTGCGACCCAAATTTTCTCGCTAGTGTCACAACAGCCCCAATCGTTCCGATTGGGTAAATATCACTGCTCTGAGCAAGCTGGCTGATAGTCGAGTCTGGGACAAAGTGATATTCTGAACAAATAGCAGGAATGTTGTCCACAATGCTTGCTTTGTTGAGCGAAATAATTCGACTGCAATCACCACGGTCATATATTGTTTTGGGCAATATATTAACATTTGTAATGGATATCCCATTAAGCGACATTATCTTTTTTGCATGTTTCTGGACAAGTTGTGGAGGAACAGTCAGTGTCACTGTCATCATGGCATCCTTGTCTGTCATATCAGCACGCATAATGGATCTACTTTTGTTTTCCTTTTCCAAGTAGGTGGTATTGACAACCATTATGTCCTCGACGAACACCTGTCCAGTTTGGCGACTGTTCAAGCCCTCTATTGACAGTACTTTGGATGTCACAACTCTAGACCTGATGACATTTTTTGAATAGGAAAACTAAATTGAATGGTAGTGTGCTAGAAGTACATGCATAGTTTTGATGAACTATGGAGCCACAGTTTCACAACCACACCTCTCAGTCTGCGGAACATGCAGCACGTTCGGGGTCTCACTTGTACTTGTTGATACTTCTTGTGAGTTGCAAACCATGTATTGCAAATGGCATCAACATATCCGCCATGCCATAGATCAATATATAGCCCATGAAATTTCTTTAGTAAACATAGTAAGAGAAGAGCGTATACATCATTACCTTTGGCCTTATCATTCTACCAATGTTTGGGATGACTGACTGCTCATGGCCATGTCACCAGTCCAACTTTTTCTGATACAAGCATGTGCAGATGAACATCAGGACTAAACAAATACATGCATTGTATATTGTCTATCGAAAAGACCAAATAACTGTAAAACTGTATGCATATTAGTTTTTTAACTAGAGAAATGTTTAACAATAAACAGGGCGTGACTGCGGGCCACCATGTCCAATCTGTATATCGTGGACCCCCGGAACCCAGGGGAGCAATCTTCAATCTGCCAACCTGGCACCTGCAATTGAGAAAGTGGGTAACTATGGAATAAGGTAGAAGCAGGACCACATATGTCAATCCGTTAGTTTGCCAACCAACGCACAAAGGAATTTTCGGAAACCACACTAAGCAGATGAATTAGAAAACAAAAGGGATAATAGAAAATGGAAAAACTAGAAACAGGGAGTGCAGAAAGGCCCATTACTGCGAAGTCATCGTTTTCAATTCTAATACTATATGATCCTACCCGATTTGTATATTTAATTTACCGGCACACTTGGTATACCTTTTAGAAGATTGTACCACAGAACCTTATCCTCCTGCACATAAGAATTCATCTCCATGTCCAAGCAACCTGTTTTTTCCAAGGTAGCAACGCCAAAGATGAAATCAACACAAAGGAAAGTTAGTATGAAAACAAACACCTAAAAGAACAAGAAATAGGTCTATTTACCCACCAAAGAGTCCTTCATCTTGTCCATCCATTCTGTTTGTTTAAATGCAGCAATGCAGCACAAACACAACATACATGAACTAGTTTAATATGCAGGAACGTATGTAACCAAGATAACTTACCATGTAGGAAGGCACAGAACTAGATTAACACATACACATACCATAAATGAAATACAAAACAACGCAATATGAAACAACAGTACAAGCATGTACCTTTTTATATCCTCTTCATCCAATGCACTCAACACTCCCTCCTTTTCTCCAACTACTCTGTTTGTTTCAATGTGGGAACCCACCAAATTTAATGAACATCAATAGAAGTTGGTATTCACCGGAGAACAAACAATATGTACATATGGAAAAACTGACTAAACGAAGAGTCTACAAAGGCAGAAACATGAACCTTTCCGCTTCTCTATCCATGGTTGTAGACGTGTAGATTTTTTTTCCCTGGCCAAAATATATTACAAGGCACAAAATATCACACAATTGCATGGCCGCATGTAAACAAAATCTTCTTTTCCTTGGCAATTTATTCAGACATGCCCTTTAACCGTGCTTTTTATCCTCTACATAGACTATTGTGCCCACGATACAAGTTCTCAGTTTTCCGTGGAAAACTACCCAGACATGCTTCTAGTCATGAAAATATGATCTTGCAGAATCTTTGTTGCACATATCATATCTCAAGCACAACACAAATTGTATCATACGCACACCAGTCTATGTAGAGGAGAAAGAACATGTCATGTCATATCCGCACCTCTGACCATACATGGTTTATAAATGTAGCCTGCATATATATGCTTTATTAAAAAAAAACAACAGATATTGTAACGTCACATGTAATCCTCGAACAATCTTGCATGCAACTATTTTCTTTCATGGCAAGACTCGAGCACCAGAAAAATCTCACAGAATAATAGATATCGGCCTCGACATACATAGCAAATAACACAACTGCATATCGATTGGTGGGTGCAGGGGATGAACATCGTAAAGCGCCCCCCAAAAAAATAATAATCCAAAAAAAAAAGAAAAAACAAAAGCTCCAACCACCGCCACTGCACCCCAACCCTATAAGGCCGAATCAAACAAAAGAAACCAACAAGGACCAAACCAGCGAGAAAGAACGAAGAGGCCAAAATGCACCCCCAGGGCCCCAAAGCACAAACCCCAGCCAAACAAACAGAATGAGCAACCCAGGAACCAACAAGAACCTCCAAGCCAGTGAACAACATATGTATCTCCAACGATCACGAAACTACAACCCAAGCAGAAAAGGAATACAAACATTCTTACTTGCAAACTGAAAACACTGAACAACACACAAGGAGTACAAAATGAAACTATGGCATCCAAACTTACTCCGAAAATGATGAAATGTAGAAGCGCAGGTCGAATCGCGAGCGAAACAACAACAAGCAGCAACCAAGAAACCAACAATGAAGAACCACTCACTGAACTAGTAAACAATGTATGTAGCTTCAACGATTACGAGGATGAAACATACAATGGCAACAACCGACACACCAGTGAAAAAGAAGCACTCACTGAACCAGTAAACAATGTATGTAGCCTCAATGACAGAACAAGGATGAAACATACAATGGTTATTGAAGACTGTGCAAATTCACTGCAACTGTTTAGAAAATTTCAAGGAAAAATGTACTCTGAGAACCGTATTTACATAAACATTTAAGACTCTCAGGCTGTCTAAGGACCTCACGATATGCAAACATTTAAGTTGTCAGGGGTGTTGGAGGATGTCACGTCATGTAAACATTTACGTTGTCAGGCGTATTGAGGCATCTCGGAATAAGTCAATACATTTCAAGAAATATACATCCGCCAAAGACGCTATAAACTTTGGAATTCTTAATCACTACAAAGATTGGATATCAAAACATTTCAATTTGCTTAGTACATATCAAAACTTACGGATATATTCGGGTAGCAGAAAATGCTAATACAAACATTCGAACTAATGCTAGCATTAATCGACCTTCAAGCAATATACAGGAAAAATATATGATTAAAACATACTCTCTACGAGAAAAAGTTTGGATATGTTTCCATATAGTACATTGGGAATAACGAAGCCGGCAATAAGACCTCCAATCTCTTATCCAATCAGATCAGTACATATATGTTACTTTTTATTATATAAAAATATATGCTTTTAATTCCATAGCTCCAACAATAGGTATTGTGCAAATATTTCCGGTCAAATGACAAACTAATATGTAGTCAACGCATTATCGATCGCTATAGTCCATCTATACCTATGGCAGGGACTAATAAGACATTTTAAATTTTCAATTTAGTTAATTTAGTTAATACCATGATAACCTTTAATTAAATTATTTTCTTTATATACTAGACCAAAACAAAATCAATAAAAGCAAAATTTGGTGAATAATTTATCCTATAATCTTTTTGAAAAGAGGCTCCATATCGTGATGTGTGTCTATTATAAAACTTTTATGGAGAAAATGATTTTGAATTTAATAAAGGATAAGACAAAACATTTCATGTATATAAGGCTCTTAGGTACTTTTTAATTCGTCACTACAACTCATATAACGAATTGAATTATTTGCTCAAAAGGGAAAAAATCAAACAAATACTTCATGGTTAAAGAAGAATTATCGTAATCTTTTGTGAGAAATAGTGATAAGATGACCAAATGAAAGCGATTTTTCTGATAAATGATTAATATCTATAATGCCACATTTATGCCACGCAATCAAAATGTTGAAGATCGCTTCACTAACTATCACAAGAAATAAAGATTAAAACTAAGGACGTGTCACCTTAGAAAAGCATCGTTGGATGGTGGTAGATCTCAATGATCTCTAAAAAAAAACCAAGTAAATAACAACGAATCACTGGAGATTGAAGGGGTTAATGAGCACATAGGTAGTAGAAGATCGTGTGGATTTCAATAATTTGGAGCTTATCCGGATCAAGGAGGTTATCACATGAACAAGATTTACCCACTCGTAGATGTTAGAGAAAATGATTTTCACCGAAGAGATGATATTCAAGCTAATCATTTTACATGATTGTGTTTGGGTATATACATGACTTTTTTTGATAACTATTTGTGAGAATTATTTGAGTGTATATTCACTTTAACAAACTATGAATCCTTAAACTATTTTGATGATTTGCAGTTCTATATTAATCCCAATTAGAATTACATTCCTTCCCTCTTTTTATTAGATACTCTTGCTCTTGATCATGAGTAAGGCTATCTTTTTCCTGGTTAAGATAGGTTTTCCATTGTCGCTTGTATCCTAGATTAAAACTGCATTTGCATTTAAATTCATAAAGTCTTCTTTAGTAGGAGCAGATCCAGTGTGGCGTAGCTGACCCCTTGTGTCAACCTTAGGGTTACTTTCTTGCAAGCATGTTGCAAGAGAGTAATCCATTTTCTTCTATCTGTTGATAAAAGCAGGGAACAATATACATTAGTGGATAGAAGGTTGGGTATATATCTTTGTATATATAGAATAGTCCTAATTAGATTAACATTAGATTAGGCTAGTCTTACAAAAAGGGTAACTGGAGACCCATAGAACCAGTTGGAATCACCATCCCAAACAGAAAAGGGTCTAATTGGGACCCTGACCAGGTGATCTCCTTATAATGTTGAACATGGTTAATTTTGGCCATCAACATTTTTGGCGCTAGAAGGAGAGCCACAGATGGATTATCTATTTTGAGTCTTATTTTAAAGGTTCTTTAACTAATCATGACTCATTTGTACATTCCTACTTTGGGTCATGCTTTTAGCTCATCCAGGCCTACCAGGTACATACCCAAAAAACAACTTGAATCCTTGTCTAGCTTGAAATTTGACCGTGAGAGTAAAATTTTCGTTGTTGATCATATTTGTGATTTTATGATTAAATGCAAATATTTTGACATTATTAATGACAATAAAATTTGCAGGTTGTTTACTCTTACAATTCATGAAAGAATTAGAGAGTGGTACAAGATGCTACCAACTAAGCCTATTCACACTTGGGACCATTTTATGAAGGTATTCTTATTGGCTCATCATAATTATTGTTATAAGGAATTGTGCTCAGAATTAAATAGTTTCTCTTTAAATGAAAATGAGACTGTTAATGAATTTTCTAACAGTTTTATGTTACTTTGTTATAGATTTCATCTTGATGACTTACCCTCTAAAGAAGGCTTGATTGAGCGTTTTTCTTTTCTTGTTCAAAATCACAAGGAAATAATTAGTGATGAACATAAAGAAAAAAATCAATAGCAAATCTTGATTTAACAACTAATTCCATTGAACCTTTAGATGTAAGTAATATTGTTTCTCAACTACAAACAATTAGAGACTGTCTGATCTGAAAATGAAAAGGCTTGAATCTCTTTAAAATTGCAAGTGAAATGATATGCACTTGGGTAATAGGATCAAGTTACAAACACATAAATATTAATGATTTTTTTTACGTAATCATGAGCAACATAAACAATAATAAACAACAATCAAAATACACACATTAACACAACAAAATGATAAAGGAGTTCACCCCTCTCTTGGGCTACATCTCTTGGTCCAGCTTCCAATGGATCATAATGCTCAAAGTGTCAAAATTAGTGCTTTATAATGCTTAGAATGAGAAATGGATGGCTTCAATGGCTCCAAAACGTCCAAAAACCCCTAGTTGGGCTCTTCCTGCACCTGGTTTGGCCAAAAACTGAGTTGGAATTACTCCCTGGAAGTTTCTCCCAATTCTTTGTTGTCTTTGCTTGCCAAAACACACGCAGACTGACTGAACCTGGCTCAAGGGAATTTCCCGTGTCAAAAACCTAGCATGCGCACCTTCCCGCAAATTATGGAAAAATGTCGCACCATTAGTGCACTGGCCCCTTTTCCCGGCAGAGGTAGTGGTCGCGTGGCCCATGTGGCCAAGCACCGACCGCAAAAGTAGTACCTGACTAGCCTAACCGTTGGTAGGTCCACGTCATGGTCATGTGGTAAAGGGCAGTGTGACCATGGGATAAAAGCTGGAGAGTTTCCCATGCTAGTGTTTGTGGTAAGGTCTCAGGGTATGGCCACAACCAAGGGCTAGGGCTAAGCTCCGACTTAGACTTCGCCAAACTATAGTGTATGCAAAATTTAGTATTTATAAACTCATATAGTGGCAAGAAACAAAAGGCATGCAGGATGGTAGCTCAACTTGCATGGAGATCCCATCCTTGGTGAAGGTCCCGAGTTCGATAACCACAGACTTCACATAAATTTTACCACTTAAACCAATAATGGGGTGCCACGTGGTGGCCCCTGGCTAGGCAACGTGGCACATTCCCATTCGCTTTCTCAATGCCATGTGTTGACCATACATTGGTCCATGTAAAATTCCACATAAACCTGCCACATCATCACTTGACAGTCAACACCTGCCACGTGTTAGTACGATACCATGCCACGTCAGCACATCTGCCCAGTCAACAATCCATGTCACCCTGCCACGTGTCAGTATGAGAACCTACCATGTCAGAAGTACAGACATGCCACATCATTACTGTATGGACATTCCACGCCAGTAGTACGACCATTCCACGCCAATACTGTATGGACTGTATAGTCAACAAAATTTTGTCAGTTTGGCAAAGTGGAAAGAACATAATATCTCACTCATACGATGTCCATTTGAACCCGTTCAATTTGTGTTGGGATCATGAGGACGAGGCCTACATACAAGTTCATTTTGAAGCAATTTCGAACACTTTGATTTTTGAGCATATTTTGATCTCCTGGATCACTCCTCCCCATTGGGAAGCTTTTGGACCTCCGAAAGACTAATTTCAGTCAATTTGAAGATGAGGGTACAATTCTCTCAGCTTTCCAACCTCAATCCACTTAGCCTTTCTTGGACTTGTGCCTTTAACACCAACTCAAAGGTATTCCACATTCCCTCGTTTTGAAGTTCTCATCCTCCTGTCAAGGATTGTGTCTTCATCCAATTCTGAAAGATATTATGGCGAGAAATAATCTATAGAATGAATTTGAACATGCTCTCCTTGATTATCAATCAAAGGAGTCTCATACAATCTCAAATTCTCAAGATTGACAACTGCATACATTTGCATATAAGGAGGCAAATCCAAATGAAAGGCATTGATACCAATCTTTTCAAGAATCTTGAAAGGTCCACATCTAATTGGTTTTAGTTTTTTACCTTCTCCTTTAAGCCTCTCTTTTCTAATGTAAAGCCACACTTCATCTCCAACTTGGAAACTGTGATCAACACGATGCTTGTCATGTCTTGTCTTGTACTTGGCTTGGGTCTTTTCCAATTGTTTTTGTACCATTTGATGCACCAATTGAATTTGTTCAATGAACTTTTTTTCCCTATCAATGTCATATTAACCATCAATAGAAATGTTTTTCCCAAAGATAAAATCTAAAGGAGATTTTGGCAAATAACCAAAACATGCCCCAAATGGAGATGTTTGAGTTGAAGAGTGCTTAGCCCGGTTGTAATCATGTCGAATGTAGTGTAGGTGCTCATCCCAAAGCTTAGGATGCTTGCTGGAATAACCATGAAGAAGAGGCACTATTGTTCTATTAACCACTTCTATTTGACCATCAGTTTGTGGATGAAAAATTGTGCTCTTTTTCAGTTTGGTGTCCATGGGTGTCCATAAACTTGACCAAAAGTTCCCAATAAATCGAGAATATCAATCATAAATAATGGATTTAGGAAACCCAAAATGTACCCAAACATGCTGAAAGAACATTTGTGTCGTTTTCTCCGCTATAAATTGCTTCTTACAAGGCATCAAAATACAATTTTTGTTGCAATGGTCAACCATAACATAAATATAATCATGATTATTTTTAGACATAGGTAGACCTCCTACAAAGTCCATGGAAATGCTTTCCCAAATATGAGAAGGAACCAGAAGTGGAGTATAAAAACCCAACTTTCTATTGTTAGGCTTGCTTGTAGCACATAAATAATATCCTCTTACATATCTTGAAACACTTTCATTCATTTTAGGCTAATAGCAATACCTTTGCAAATTAGCCATTGTCTTGCCTATGCCAAAGTGGCCAACAATAAGAGAAGAATTAGTTTCCTTTATGATGTTGACTCTTTCACCCTATGGAATACATAGCTTCCCAAGATGATACAAAAGTTTATCATGTACATGGTAATCCAATTCCTCAACTTGGTTAGAATGACACAAAGTTGCATAAACCTCTTTAAAATCAACATCTAAAGCATATTGTTCAATATAACTCTCATGCATGATAGAATTATGATTAAGAATAATTGAAGCACTAACAATAGGCCTAGAAATCATATCATCAACTTTGTTTTAAATGCCTTTTTATACCTTATAACCAAGTGGAATTGTTGTAGAAAACCCATCCATCTGAAGTGCCTTGCTTGTTGTAGTTTTGTTTGTGATTGTAAGTATTGCAATGGTTGATGATCTGTGTGAATGATAGTTTATTTTCCCAACAAATAATGTTTCCATTTTTTCACACTTTCCACCAATGCATACAACTCCTTATCATAAGTAGGATAGTTAATCACAACACTTTTAAAAGTTTCAAAATGAAAGCAAATGGGCTTACCATGTTGCAATAAGACTGTTCCCATTGCATAATTGTTTGCATCTGTTTGGATCTCAAATGGTTGTCTCAGATTTGGAAGTGCAATAATTGGAGTTGAACTAATCTTCTCCTTCAATGCATCAAATTATTTTTGTTTCTTACCTCCCCATTGAAAAACTTTATTGATGCTTGTCACTGCATTTAATGGAGCTGCAATTGAAGAGAAGTTACTAATAAACTTTCTCCAATATTGGGTTGCTCCCAAAAATATTCTTACCTCTGTCACATTGTTGGGCTTGTGCCAATCCAAAATGACTTTGACCTTGGAAGGATCAATTTCCAGTTCTCCTCTTCCAACAATATGTCCCAAGTAAACAAGTGAGGTCTTTCCAAACTCACATTTAGACATCTTCAAAACAATTTTTCTTTCTTTAAGACATCCAAAACTTGCTTTACATGCATAACATGATCTTCGCGAGATTTGTTAAATATCAAAATGTCATCCAAGTAAACAATCACAAAATCATCAAGAAAAGGCCTTAAAACATCATCCATGACTCTCATGAATGTAGCAGGAGCATTGCAAAGTCCAAATGGCATTACCATCCACTCAAATAAACCTTTCTTTGTTTTGAAAGTTGTTTTCCAAGTGTCTCCTTCAACAATCTTAATCTAATGATATCCACTTCTAAAATCCAATTTAGTAAAATACTTAGCATCTTTCAATTGATCAAGCAAATCATCAATACTAGGAAGAGGATAACGATTCTTTACCATAATCTTGTTCAAGGCTCTGAAATATACACACATATGCCATTTACCATCTTTCTTTGGAACTAAGACAATTGGTGATCCACATGGCGATGTGCTTGGCATAATGACCCCTTTTTCAGCAACTCTTGGATTTGTTTCTTAATTTCAACATTCTCCATGACTGACATCCTGTACATACCAATGTTTGGAAGAGGACAATCTTGTTGCAATTGTATCTCGTGTTGGATAGCCCATTTTGGAGGCAATCCTTTTGGTTCCTGAAACATCTCATCATATTGGTTAACAACCTCATATAAATTAGATTTCAACTTTAAATCACAACCTTGGGAAGCTTCTTTTTCAACAATGTCTTTGGGTTTGATCATCAAGAGGACAAAGTTCTTACTAGCATTGACTAATATCTTCATTTGTTCAGCATGTACAAGTGACAAATTCAACTTCTTTGTATGTTCATTAACAATGTACTCAACTCCATTTAAAAAAAAATGATACTTGTTCTCATGATGATGAAAGATGGCTCTCCTATCATATAAGTATGGGCTTCCCAACACAATACCACAGATCTCCAAAGGAATAACATCAATCTCTGCCTCATCTATAAAATTTGTAGTGATGGCAAATCTAAGTTTACACCTTCTTGTCACATATCCATCCTAGACGGTATGGTTTAGGATGTGGAGTGGTTTCCAATTTTAGTTTCTTGACAGTGTCTTCAGATATGAGGTTTTCTTGAGATTCAATATAAAAAAGAGTATCTATCTTGGTATGCTTTGAAATCACCCTTATGTGGAAAATCTCTATTCTTTCTTTTTCATGTTGAGTTTCACTGAGGCTACTACTACTTGAAGAACTAGTACTTGCAATAGAATCCTTACCGTGAAAACCCATGGTTGTAATCTTTGTTTCATCACTCGAATCAGAACCTAAATCATGTTGTACAGTTGCAATAGTCTTTGGTTTCCCCTTATGGCTGAACTTTTTGGGTCTCTTTTCAGGATGAAGTTTCCAACAATGATCTTCATCATGACCATCCTTTGGACAATGTTTACATGTGAGTTTTTGTAGTGTCACTTTTCACTACCGAGGCTTTCAAACCTCTCGCTAACCAATCTGTACATGGACTTTTACATAAAACAAACAGAATTGTATAATCACATGCATAACAACAAAGAGATACATTTTAATTCTCAGAATAAACATTAAGTTACTGTTATAATTAGACAATCCATAGCTTTCAACAGTAATTCATTTACACAACGGAAAACATGATAACAAATCCAGTACAGTCATGATAAAATGTGGTAAAAATATAATTAAACANTATCTTGTGACAGTGGAGAAATCCACCAACCAAATGCAGGCCTTCCACGAACCTCCCAGTCGTAGACCGCACTGCTCCTTAACTCAATAGTGGGTCACCCTCGAGCTGGGACTGAGCTCCACCCCAAGGCAAGGAATCCAAACTCAGGCTGAGGTTACAGGGAATTCAGTCACACACAACCACCAGGAAGAATGCTCTCCCAGGAATCTCCCACGCTCACTGCCCACAGACCCTCATTCCCCACATGCCTGTTCCACCCCAGGAGAGTGCACCTTCTTTGTCACCTGGACAGTCCTTCGGCTGCGAGTCTCTCTTACCTTGGGTTACAGGAACAAATCGGACCAGAAGTCTCCGGGTTCTGTGGCAGCTACAGGGTTCCTTCCAGGAGCTCTCTTCTTCCTCTGCGCACTCTCTCACCTGGAGGGAGTCGCTCACAGGACAACAAGCCTCACGCAGTCCATAACTGAGTGCCACAATAAACACAGGGAAAATGGACACAGGCTTCCTAAGAACCGGTTCAGCAGTCACAGGATGTTCTCACGGTCAAGATTTCAGAACAGGGCTCCACGCACAAGCTCGCTCAACTTTTCTTGGGCAAACAGAGACTCTTCCCTGAAATTGAGATGGACATTTCGTTCAGGGAATGCACACACTAGTTTTCTCTCACAGACAGACTCCACGGCTCTGAACAAGGGTAAACACGCATTCTTCAGCACCCAACATAGGCTTCCTCTCTGTAACAGACATACACAAGGTCTCTTGTAGACTGGCTCGTACGGCTCCTGCTCAGGGTAGTCGGGTCGCATGGAATGCGAGAGATCCCCCCCCCGGCTGTTCCTTTCTGTTTTATTTGCATGCGTCAGGGTGGACATTTGTCACCCTGGGAACTGCAAGCATTCCATCTGCATGCCTCCCTGTACACGCCTTTCCTTTTTGCTAGGAACTTAAGATAAAATAATATGCACATGGCTTTTTAGGAAATAATATTAAAATATTATTCCAGGCCTAAGCCCCCTAGGCTTAGCCCCTAGGNTTCCCACCTTCCAGCCCCTAGTTTTTTGCCCACTCTGTGGACGCTCAGTCCCCCTTCACTCATTCATCATGGTCGGTCTGCACCTGGCGGTGTTTATATTTTATTGATTATTCTGCATACATACAAGTACAACAACAGGCTTCTGGCCCTTAAACACTTAGGCTTCCTGGCCTAACAAACACATAAGCCTTTCGTCTTATACAAAACTTGGCTCACCAGCCTCTAGAACAAATTTACAATTCATTGCATATATCATGATCTATAACGGGGCTCGGCCTTGGGGACACTACAATCCCCCTCCCCTCATTTTTGCACTGTCCTCGGTGCAACTTTACATTGCATCTGCAAGTTATTCAAAATTTTCAAAAAGATGTGGGTACTCTGCCCGCATAACATCTGCATGCTCCCATTTCACGTCCTCAGAACCGTACCAGGTCCACTGGATCTTTACAAGCTCTATAGCTCAATTCCGGAGCTGTTTTCTTTTCCTGTCCAATATGCGTACAAGATGTACTTGCAGGACACCTTCTGGTTCCACCTGAATCACAGTCCAATCGATAACATGATTAGCATCAGGTACATATTTCTTAAGCAGTGAAACATGAAACACATTATGTACAGTCATATATGC
>JASDQU010105583.1:128060-138253 GCA_032191745.1 Picea mariana
GTAATCTTTTGTGAGAAATAGTGATAAGATGACCAAATGAAAGCGATTTTTCTGATAAATGATTAATATCTATAATGCCACATTTATGCCACGCAATCAAAATGTTGAAGATCGCTTCACTAACTATCATAAGAAATAAAGATTTTTGGTAAAACTAAGGACGTGTCACCTTAGAAAAGCATCGTTGGATGGTGGTAGATCTCAATGATCTCTTAAAAAACTAGGTAAATAACAACGAATCACTGGAGATTGAAGGAGTTAATGAGCACATAGGTAGCAGAAGATCGTGTGGATTTCAATAACTTGGAGCTTGTCCGGATCAAGGAGGTTATCACATGAACAAGATTTACCCACTCGTAGATGTTAGAGAAAATGATTTTCACCGAAGAGATGATATTCAAGCTAATCATTTTACATGATTGTGTTTGGGTATATACATGACTTCTTTTGATAACTATTTGTGAGAATTATTTCAGTGTATATTCATTTTAACAACCTATGAATCCTTGAACTATTTCGATGATTTGCAGGTTTATATTAATCCCAATTAGAATTACACTCCTTCCCTCTTTTTATTAGATACTCTTGCTCTTGATCATGAGTAAGGCTATCCTTCTCCTGGTTAAGATAGGTTTTCCATTGTCGATTGTATCCTAGATTAAAACTGCATTTGCATTTAAGTTCATAAAGCCTTCTTTCGTATGAGCAGATCCAGTGTGGCGTAGCTGACCCCTTGTGTCAACCTTAGGGTTACTTTCTTGCAAGCATGTTGCAAGAGAGTAATCCATTTTCTTCTGTCTGTTGATAAAAGCAGGTAACAATATACATTAATAGATATAAGGTTGTGTATATATCTTTATATATATAGAATAGTCCTAATTAGATTAACATTAGATTAGGCTAGTCTTACAAAAAGGGTAACTGGAGACCCATAGAACCAGTCAGAATCACTATCCCAAACAAAAAAAGGGTCTAATTGGGACCTTGACTGAGTGATCTCCTTATAATGTTGAACATGGTTAATTTTGGCCATCAACATTTTTGGTGCTAGAAGGAGAGCCACAGATGGATTATCTATTTCAAGTCTTATTTTAAAGTTTCTTTAACTAATCATGACTCATTTGTACATTCCTACTTTGGGTCATGCTTTTAGCTCATCCAGGCCTACCAAGTACATACCTAAAAAACAACTTGAATCCTTGTCTACCTTGAAATTTGACCGTGAGAGTAAAATTTTCGTTGTTGATCAAATTTGTGATTTTATGATTAAATGCAAATATTTTGACATTATTAATGACAATAAAATTTGTAGGTTGTTTACTCTTACATTTCAGGGAAGGATTAGAGAGTAGTACAAGATGTTACCAACTAAGCCTATTCACTCTTGGGACCATTTTATGAAGGTGTTCTTATTGGCTCATCATAATTATTGTTATAAGGAATTGTGCTCAGAATTAAATAGTTTCTCTTTAAATTAAAATGAAACTGTTAATGATTTTTCTAACAGTTTTATGTTACTTTGTTATAGATTTCATCTTGATGACTTACCCTCTAAAGAAGACTTGATTGAGCATTTTTCTTTTCTTATTCAAAATCACAAGGAAATAATTACTGATGAACATAAAGAAAAAAATCAATAGCAAATCTTGATTTAACAACTAATTCCATTGAACCTTTAGATGTAAGTAATATTGTTTCTCAACCAAAAACAGTGGGAGACTGTCTGATCTGAAAATGAAAAGGCTTGAATCTCTTTAAAATTGCAAGTGAAATGATATGCACTTGGGTAATAGGATCAAGTTACAAACACATAAATATTAATGATTTTTTTTACGTAATCATGAGCAGCATAAACAATCATAAACAACAATCAAAATACACACATTAACACAACGAAATGATAAAGGAGTTCACCCTTCTCTTGGGATACATCTCCTAGTCCATCTTCCAATGGATCATAATGCTCAAAGTGTCAAAATTAGTTCTTTATAATGCTCAGAATGAGAAATGGATGGCTTCAATGGCTCCAAAACATCCAAAAACCCCTCGTTGGGCTCTTCCTACACCTAGTTTGGCCAAAAACTGAGTTGGAATCACTCCCTAGAAGTTTCTCTCAATTATTTGTTGTCTCTGCTCACGAAAACACACCCAGACTGACTGAACCTGGCTCAAGGGAATTTCCCGTGCCAAAAACCTAGCATGCGCACCTTCCTGCCAATTCTGGAAAAATGTCGCACCATTAGTGCATTGGCCCCTTTTCCCGACAGAGGTAGTGGTCGCGTGGCCCATGTGGCCAAGCATCAACCGCAAAAGTAGTACCTGGCTGGCCTAACCATTGGTAGGTCCACGTCATGGTCATGTGGTAAAGGGAAGTGTGACCATGGGATAAAAGCTGGAGAGTTTCCTGTGCTAGTGTTTGTGGTAAGGTCTCAGGGAATGGCCGCAACCAAGGGTTGGGGCTAAGCCCCAACCCGGACTCCGCCAAAATATAGTGTATGAAAAATTTAATATTTATAAACTCATATAGTGGCAAGAAACAAAAGGCATGCAGGATGGTAGCTCAACTTGCGCGGAGATCCCATCCTTGGTGAAGGTCCTGAGTTCGATCCCCACGGACTTCACATAAATTTTACCACTTAAACCAATAACGGGGTGCCACGTGGTGGCCCCTGGCTGGGCAATGTGTCACATTCCCATTCGTTTTCTCAATGCCATGTGTTGACCATACATTGGTCCATGTAAAATTCCACATAAACCTGCCACATCATCACTTGACAGTCAACACTTGCCACGTGTTAGTACGATACCATGCCACATCAACACATCTACCCAGTCAACAATCCACATCACCCTGCCACGTGTTAGTATGAGAACCTACCACATGTCAGTGTGAGAACCTGCCACGTCAGAAGTACAAACATGCCACATCATCACTCTGTATGGACATTCCACGTCAGTAGTATGACCATGCCACGTCAGCACTGTATGGACTATATAGTCAACAAAATTTTGTCAGTTTGGCAAAGTGGAAGGAACACAATATCTCACTCATACGATGTTCATTTGAACCCATTCAAGTTGTGTTGGGATCTTCAGGACGAGGCCTATGTACAAGTCCATTTTGAAGCAATTTCGAACACTTTGATTTTTGAGCATATTTTGATCCCCTGGATCAGTCCTCCCCATTGGAAAGCTTTTGGACCTCTGAAAGACTACTTTCAGTCAATTTGAAGATGAGGGTATAGTTCTCTCACCTTTCCAACCTCAATCCACTTGGCCTTGCTTGGATTTGTGCCTTTAACACCAACTCGAAGGTATTCCACATTCCCTCATTTTGAAGTTCTCATCCTCCTGTCAAGGATTGTGTCTTCATCCAGTTCTGAAAGATATTCTGGCGAGAAATCACTTATAAAAGGAATCCGAACATGCTTTCCTTGATCATCAATCAAAGGAGTCTCATACAATCTCAAATTCTCAAGATTGACAACTGTATACATTTGCATATAAGGAGGCAAATCCAAACGAAAGGCATTGTTACCAATCTTTTCAAGAATCTTGAAAGGTCCATATCTAATTGGTTTTAGTTTTTTACCTTCTCCTTTAAGCCTCTCTTTGCTAATGTAAATCCACACTTCATCTCCAACTTGGAAACTGTGATCAACATGATGCTTGTCATGTCTTGTCTTGTACTTGGCTTGGGTCTTTTCCAATTGTTCTTGTACCATTTGATGCACCAATTGAATTTGTTCAACGAACTTCTTTTCCCTATCAATGTCATATTAACCATCAATAGCAATGTTTTTCCCAAAGATAAATCTAAAGGAGATTTTGGCAAATAACCAAAACATGCCTCAAATGGAGATGTTTGAGTTGAAGAGTGCTTAGCCCGGTTGTAAGCATGTTGAATGTAGTGTAGGTGCTCATCCCAAAGCTTAGGATGCTTACTGGAATAACCACGAAGAAGATGCACTATTGTTCTATTAACCACTTCTATTTGACCATCAGTTTGTGGATGAAAAAATGTGCTCTTTTTCAGTTTGGTGTCCATGAGTGCCCATAAACTTGACCAAAAGTTCCCAATAAATCGAGAATATCAATCATAAATAATGGATTTAGGAAACCCAAACATGCACCCAAACATGGTAAAAGAATGTTTGTGTCATTTTCTCAGCTGTAAACTGCTTCTTACAAGGCATCAAAATACAAATTTTGTTGAAATGGTCAACCATAACATAAATATAATCATGATTCTTTTTAGACATAGGTAGACCTCCTACAAAATCCATGGAAAAGCTTTCCCAAAGATGAGAAGGAACCGGAAGTGGAGTATACAAACCCAACTTTCTATTGTTAGGCTTGTTTGTAGCACATAAATAATATCCTCTTACATATCTTGAAACACTTTCATTCATTTTAGGCTAATAGCAATACCTTTGCAAATTATCCATTGTCTTGCCTACGCCAAAGTGGCCAACAATAAGAGAAGAATGTGTTTCCTTTATGATGTTGACTCTTTCACCCTGTGGAATACATAGCTTGCCAAGATGATACAAAAGTTTATCATGCACATGGTAATCCAATTCCTTAACTTGGTTAGAACGACACAAAGTTGCATAAACCTCTTTAAAATCAACATCTAAAGC
The DNA here is from genome assembly GCA_032191745.1 of Picea mariana. Classification (NCBI taxonomy): domain Eukaryota; kingdom Viridiplantae; phylum Streptophyta; class Pinopsida; order Pinales; family Pinaceae; genus Picea; species Picea mariana. The sequence goes on from JASDQU010105583.1 coordinate 132,704, forward strand.
ATATTGTTCAACATAACTCTCATGCATGATAGAATTATGATTAAGAATAATTGAAGCACTAACAATAGGCCTAGAAATCATATCATCAACTTTGTTTTAAATGCCTTTTTTATACCTTATAACCAAGTGGAATTGTTGTAGAAAACCCATCCATCTGAAGTGCCTTGCTTGTTGTAGTTTGTTTTGTGATTGTAAGTATTGCAATGGTTGATGATCTGTGTGAATGATAGTTTCTTTTCCCAACAAATTATGTTTCCATTTTTTCACACTTTGCACCAATGCATATAACTCCTTATCATAAGTAGGATAGTTAATCACAACACCATTAAAAGTTTCAAAATGAAAACAAATGGGCTTACCATGTTGCAATAAGACTGTTCCCATTGCATAATTGCTTGCATCTATTTGGATGTCAAATGGTTGTCTCAGATTTGGAAGTGAAATAACTGGAGTTGAACTAATCTTCTCCTTCAATGCATCAAATTATTTTTGTTTCTTACCTCCCCATTGAAAAACTTTATAGATGCTTGTCATTGCATTTAATGGAGCTGCAATTGAAGATAAGTTACCAATAAACTTTCTCCAATATTGGGTTGCTCCCAAAAAGATTCTTACCTCTGTCACATTGTTGAGCTTGTGCCAATCCAAAATGACTTTGACCTTGGAAGGATCAATTTTCAGTTCTCCTGTTCCAACAATATGTCACAAGTAAACAAGTGAGGTCTTTCCAAACTCACATTTAGACATCTTCAAAACAAATTTTCTTTCTTTAAGACATCCAAAACTTGCTTTACATGCATAACATGATCTTCGCAAGATTTGTTAAATATCAAAATATCATCCAAGTAGACAATCACAAAATCATCAAGAAAAGGCCTTAAAACATCATCCACGACTCTCATGAATGTAGCAGGAGCATTGCAAAGTCCAAATGGCATTACCATCCAATCAAACAAACCTTGCTTTGTTTTGAAAGTTTTTTTCCAAGTGTCTCCTTCAACAATCTTAATCTAATGATATCCACTTCTCAAATCCAATTTAGTAAAATACTTAGCATCTTTCAATTGATCAAGAAAATCATGAATACTAGGAAGAGGATAACGATTCTTTACCGTAATCTTGTTCAAGGCCCTGAAATATACACACATACGCCATGTGCCATCTTTCTTTGGAACTAAGACAATTGGTGATCCACATGGCGATGTGCTTGGCATGATGACCCCTTTTTCAAGCAACTCTTGGATTTGTTTCTTAATTTCAACATTCTCCATGACTGACATCCTGTACATACCAATGTTTGGAAGAGGACAATCTTGTTGCAATTGTATCTCGTGTTGGATAGCCCATTTTGGAAGCAATCCTTTTGGTTCCTAAAACATCTCATCATATTGGTTAACAACCTCATATAAATCAGATTTAAACTTTGAATCACAACCTTGGGAAGCTTCTTTTTCAACATTGTCTTTGGGTTTGATCATCAAGAGGACAAAATTCTTACTAGCATTGACTAATCTCTTCATTTGTCCAACATTTACAAGTGATAAATTCAACTTCTTTGTATGTTCTTTAACAGTGTACTCAACTCCATTTAAAAAAAAATGATACTTCTTCTCATGATGATGAAAGATGGCTCTCCTATCATATAAGTATGGGCTTCCCAACACAATACCATAGATATCCAAAGGAATAACATCAATCTCTACCTCATCTATAAAATTTGCAATGATGGCAAATCTAAGTCTACACCTTCTTGTCACATGCAATTTGACATTGTCACATATCCATCCTAGAGGGTATGGTTTAGGATGTGGAATAGTTTCCAATTTTAGTTTCTTGATAGTGTCTTCAGATATGAGGTTTGCTTGAGATTCAGTATAAAAAAGAGTATCTATCTTGGTATTCTTTGAAATCACCCTTATGTGGAAAATCTCTATTCTTTCTTTTTCATGTTGAGTTTCATTGAGGCTACTACTACTTGAAGAACTAGTACTTGCAATAGAATCCTTACCTTGAAAACCCATGGTTGTAATCTTTGTTTCATCACCCGAATCAGAACCTAAATCATGTTGTATGGTTGCAGTAGTCTTTGGTTTCCCCTTATGGTTGAACTTTTTGGGTCTCTTTTCAGGATGAAGTTTCCAACAATGGTCTTCATCATGACCATTCTTTGGACAATGTTTACATGTGATTTTTTCTCCCTCTTTCTTGACTGAAGAATTCTTTCTTCCATTTCCATTGAACTTATTCTTTCCTTTGTCTCCATGAACAAAAGGTTTCTTGTTGCCCTCTTGAGGTTCATTCCTCCCTCTTTCTTCTAAATGAGTTGCCTGTACACAAACTTCATCTAGACTTATAGGATTAAACATAAGTATTGTGTGCCTCAAGTAGCTATGCAATCCTCCAATATATTTGAGTAAAGTTTATTGAGAAGATAAATCTATACCCAAAATCAAATCTATTCTTCTAAATTCTTGAGTATAGCTTTGAACACTTTTCCCTTTAGCTTGTCTAAAGTGTTTCCAATCCATAATATATTTCTGCATGTATGCTAATGGATAAAATAGTTTTTTAAGTGCAACAATAAAATCATTCCAAGAGATAAAACTTTACCATGTTTATTCATGTCCTCTTGAGTTTTGGCTTCCTACCAAATGAGTGTTTCACTTTCCAATATTAGAGAAGCAAGATGAATCTTAGTTTCATCATCTTTGATCCTTTTTATCCTACAATACACTTCAATCTGACAAATCCAGTTATCCAATTTCTCATCATTTACCTCTCCATTGTACATAGACAATTCAAACTTAATATCAATATTAAGCAAATGAGTTTTTAGAGGAGTTTTACCATGTTCTTTTGGATAATTTGGAGCTGGTTGTGAAATGGTAAAAGAGGTGGAAGATGGAGGTGAAGGAGGTGGAGAACCACCATCCCCTCCATTCCCCTTTGGAGTTTTATCACCACTTTATCCATTACCCTTTGAAGGGTTTGAGATTTCCCCTTGCAATCTTGCATTTCTTTCTTCAAATAAAACTTTCACCATCTCTGTCATATCATAGAAATATTTTCTGAAATTTTGATCCTCTTAAGTAAGAGTTTCATGAGTCTCCTCGTTATCCATACTTGGTGAATACCTCCTTGAAGCTTGAGGTGATTGTATAGTTCTCCTTCTTGATAGTTGAGAACTTGGCTCTACAAGTTGACCTTCTCCTCTTGTGAGATTCAACCTTGTAAGAATTAGAAAACAAACACTTGCAAACAATCAAACCTTCAAAAACCTATGCTCTGATACCAACTTGATCTGAAAATGAAAAGGCTTGAATCTCTTTAGAATTGCAAGTGAAATGATATGTGCTTGGGTAATAGGATCAAGTTACAAACACATAAATATTAATGAGTTTTTTTACTTAATCATGAGAAACATAAATAGTCATAAACAACCATCAAAATACACACATTAACACATCAAAATGATAAAGTAGTTCACCCATCTCTAGGGCTACATCTCCTGGTTGAGCTTTCAATGGATCATTTTCATTAATGATCAAAGTCAAAATAAGTTATTTACAATGCTCAGAATGAGAAATGGATCGCTTCAATGGCTTCAGAATGTACAAAAACCCCTAGTTGGGCTCTTCCTGCACCTGGTTTGGCCAAAAAATGAGTTGGAATCACTCCCTGGAAGTTTTTCCCAATTCTTTGTTGTCTCTGCTCACCAAAACACACCCAAAATGACTGAACCTGGCTCACAGTTGTTTCCCGTGCCAAAAAACCAACACGCACACCTTCTTGTAAATTCTGGCAAAATTATGCATTGTTAGTGCGTTGGCCCATTTTCCCGGTAGAGGTAGTGGTTGCGTGGCCCATGTGGCCAAACACTGACTAAAAAAGTAGCACCTAACTGCCTAACCATTGGTAGGTCCATGCCATGGTGATGTGGTAAAGGGAGGTGTGATTGTGGGCTAAAAGATTGAGAGTTTCCTGCGCTAGTGTTTATGGTAAGGTCTCATGGTATGGCCGCAACCAAGGGTTGGGGCTAAGCCCCAACCCAAATTTCGCCAAAATATAGTGTATGCAAACTTTAATATTTATAAACTCATATAGTGGTAAGAAAAAAAAGGCAGGCGAGATGGTAGCCTGGCCTGCGCAGAGATCCCAGCCTTGGTGGAGGTCCCGAGTTTGATCCCCACATATTCCACATAAATTTTACCACTTAAACCAATAACGGGGTGCCACATGGCATCCCCTGGTTGGGCCACATGGAACCTTTCCATTTTCTTTCTCAATGCCACATGTCGAACATACATTAGTCCACATAAACCTGCCATGCCATCACTTGACACTCAACACCTGCCATGTGTCAGTGTGGTACCATGCCATGCCAGCCTGCCCATTCAACAATCCACGTCACCCTGCCATGTGTCAGTACGAGCACCTGTCACGTCAGCAATATGGACATGCCACATCAACATTATATGAACATTCCACATCAACAATATGACCATGCCACGTCAGCACCGTACAGACTGTACAATCAACAAAATTTTCTCTGTTTGGCAAAGCGGACAAAATATGATATCTCACTCATACGACGTCTGTTTGAACCTGTTCAAGTTGTGTCAGGATCGTGAGGATGAGGCCTATGCACGAGTATGTTTTGAAGCAATTCTGGGCACTTTTATTTTTTAGCATATTTTGATCCCTTGGACCACTGTCTTACACACATTCAGAATTTAGAAAATGATTCTTATACAAATTTGAGATCTAGAAGTAATACTGTAATATCACTTGATACTTGTATTATGAAGAAAGGTTCACTAGAATTAAATCTTATAGAACAAAAAGATTCAATTAATGATCATAATAATAATTCTTCTATTCGGACAATTTTTGAACTAGTCTCCATTTTGCCAAGAGAGAATGGATTTTTAAACCAGAGTTTATTTGATAATTTAAAGAAAGATGTTGATAATGAAGATCATAAGGAAACAACTTATAATTTATTTTCTTGTTATCATTTTCTATTATATTCAGATTTGTTTTCCAAATCTGTTTTACACAATAATGATTCTATTGGCCAATTTGTTGAGACTTTCACTAGTTCAAGAACTTTAGAGAGTAAATCTTATCATGAACTATCTTTTGATGTAACTTAAGATGAATTTCTAAAGGACAAATTGTTTGCTGATATCAATTTAGAACCATTTACATATCCTTTTCATAATGCTCAAGATTCTCATTATTTTCGTGAACTCTAAGAGAAGGAAGCGATTTTTGATGACTATCATGATACCAGTGATAGTGAATTAAACGAAACACATGATAACTGTTAACTCCCAAAATAGCACCGTTATTTTGGTCAGGTTTTACAGTGGATAGCATGGCTATTGATGGTTTCCTCAATTCATTGTTGAGTCTTTTAGCTACAAAATTTTAGATTGTTTGTTTTGACTTAAAGTTGGATTGTAAAGTCTTCCTTTTTGTCATTTTTTACTTTCCACAGCTAACTTGTTTTCAAAGGTTTATTGTGCGCTGTGGAAAGTGCCCACT